>JBBPEB010000032.1:630000-697500 GCA_039096225.1 Blastocystis sp. Blastoise
TATTTTATCTCATATTATTATTATAAATATTATTATATATAGGTATCGATTAACTATATATAATAGTGGCGAAGTTATACATCAAAAGTCATTCACTATTTCTCTTCTTCCAGGTATATATATATATATATATATATATTACTAATATATAAATTTATTTAGAATTTGAACAAGAAGACTCAAGTAATTTAGACAGTATATAATATTTGTTATTATTATTATTATTATTATTATTTTATATATATATAGCATATTTTATATATGGAGAAGGTACAGCAGGTGGATATATATATAAACCGCTGAAAATATATGTTGCAGTTAATACAACGTATATATAATAATATATATTACAATATATAACTGTATATTACTATATAGTAATCCAGAAAATCATGTTGACTTAACATTTTCAGATATATATAATAAAACTGTTAAGGATGATTTGTATATATTATTATTATTATTATTATTATTATTATTATTATTATTATTATTATTATTATTATTATATATGTATAGTTCATCAACATATACACGTACAAAATATGAATCTGAATATATAAAGAATGAATCTATATATATATATTACTTTATATATTATTATACTCCTCCTACAGGTGTTTTCTTAACAGAAGCATATATGCATTTATCTATATATGGAGATGAAATATATAATAAGAGTTATTATGCACGTTTCTTAGTAGATTCACATTGTAACGTAATTCAACAGTATTATTATGAAGAAACAACTTCTACAGGTATTTATATTATTATTATTATTTGAATCACTCTTAATCATGTCTAATAACATATGTAATAATAATAATAATAATAAATTTAATAATAATAATAATAATAATAATAATAATAATAATAATAATAATATATAGATAGTATCTTATTAGAGACTGCTACTCATACCCGTTATATTCATTATAAAGATTCCCATAATTATTTCATAGATTTACAAGAAGAAGAAATCTTAAATATGATTCAGAATAATTCAGCAAGTTATATTTATATTACTCGTACACAAAGATGCTCAAATATTAATGATTTTCATGTTCTCGTATGTATTATTATATATTATATATTATATATTATATATTATAGATATCTCCATCATATCCGGACTATTCCATTACTTATAAAGGTATATATATAAATATATATATATAAATTATATATATATATAGGAAATGGTGTATATACATTATTCTTATCAAATCTAATTGAACCTATATATTATTTAACTGCATATATTTACGGGGATGAGAATAAAATTACTTGTAAAATAATATCAAAATTACCACAATTAGATCGTCATACATTTACTTATTTAGATGATTATGAACAATATAACTATCCATTAGGTATATATATATATAACCGATATTATTTTCTTTTTTGTTTTCATAAACTATGTTATTATTCATGCACAATTATTATGAATAAATATCGTTTTCATTTAGTATTAGTTTATCATAAAAAATAATTTTATATTTATAAACATATATATAGAACAAGAATTAGAAATAGGATTTACAATTCAACATTTATATACACGTAATTATGCAACCGATATTTCGTTCATCCAATCAAATGTTAATATAAGTGTATTTCAATCAGGTATCTCCTATTCACCCAAATTATATCAAAAAGAAAATTTAAAAGAAATTTATTTTAATTTTACACCATTATATAAAACAAATCGTATATATATATTATTATTATTATTATTATTAATATTAATATATTTTATAAATCGTTTTTTTTTATGGATTATTCATTATCATATATATATATAGATATGAATTCATCAATGCCCTCTACAATTGTCGTTACATCTATTGAGGGATTCAGTGCATATCTTTCACTTCATACGTATCCGTTACAATCATCACCAATGTATGTAGTATTCTTTATTGGTTTCTCTATTCATTATTATTATATATTATATATTATTAGTATTATATATTTATATTGTTACATAATGGATTTATAATATTCAAAATGAATTTTTTACTTATTAATTAGCAATATATATATATATATATATATATATATATATATATATATATATATATAGAACAACAGTTATTTCTGCTTTTAAAGAATGTTCTGAGGATTCTGAAAATTGTGCTCCATTTATCATTACTCCCACGGGGGAAATGTTAGCATATGTATATACAAGAGATAACTTTGATAATTTTATTGATCATGATTTTTCTATAAGTATATACATATTATTATTATATTATTATTATACTAATATCTTTATATTATTATATTATTCTATAGATAATTATACAATATTACGTATGTATAATAATAAAGTCGAATTACTATTACCTGTATATATATATATATAATTCGTAAACAGTATATATTAATATAATATTCTATATTTATAGGGAGGGTATAATGTAGTCCGTATTGGGTATGGTATTTTTAAGATACAACTGCCTCCTATTCTACCTTCAATAACTTCTTCTTCAACGTATTATATATATAAATATCTTGATTCAGAGAATTACCACGGGGAAAATGTAACATCTGAAGAGTTTTTTGAGTATTATAATGAATATATAAGTACTTCTTTTGAATATATACAGAATAGTCTCTTATCTTCTTCTTATTTATATATTATTACATTTGTAAGAAGAATATTATCTCAATCACTACCTGCTTTTGTTTTTTGTGAAAATTATTCTGTTTCTAATCTTCATGCCGCCAGTTCTTTGCGCGGTATTGTTGGAGAAGTTGTATTCACGAAATTTATTTATCAAGACCCTCATGTTGTGTCCTGTATTAATCTGAGAAGTACTATACATGTATATATATATAGATTTTATTATATGCTTACAATATGTAATATGTAATTTATTGTTTATGATTATGTTTATTATTATAATATATTTAATATATATGGTATATATTATTGCGATATTCTACATTATATATAATAGTTATATATTTTATATAGGCTACTATTACTTCCCTTAATGGATATCAACGAAGCCCTAATGTTGTTAGTTCCTATTCTGATAATCTTTATTATGTGTATATTACTATATATTCATTTATTTAGTTTCTTCTCTCTTCACATAAAACTTTTACTCTCTTTTTTTGAATTATTTTTTTTAAATTTTATTCTTTGTTATATATATATATATAGTTGTGATTTCCTTCCTGAAGATGTCGGTAATTATACTATTTCTCTCTATGATGTGGATAATCCCGCGGAAATAGTCACTTTTGATATCGTTATCTCACTTTCTCCACCTTCTCCTGCTAATAGTTACTTTTACTGTATGTATAATTATTATCAAGTTTAATTAAAATAAATACTATTTTTAAGTATTTAAATAATAATAATTGTTGTTATATATATAGCAGATACCTCAACAACTGTAATGACAAAGCGTTATTATCGTTATTATTTCACAATTGTTGATTCACTTAATCTAAATGTATATATATATATATATTTATATGTATATTTTATTTATTTATTATACTATATATATATATATATATTTAGTATGATATTCGTGATATTACACCGTCTGTTGTTGCTTTATTATATACATCTCTTTATGGTTATGATGTATATATATATATATTTATATTTATATTTATATATACTTGTTAATACTAATATATATATATATATATAGTATATTGAGATCATATCAACATATTACTATAATGAAACTCATTCTTATTTCGATATTCTTACTATTGTTCCTTCTATATATAAATTATTTATTACTATTCCTGATACAAGTGGATCGTCTATATTCTTATATTCTCATATTACTATTACTGCTATTTCCTCTACAGAGAAATGCCCGCCTGCATTGGCGCCATTGAATACAACTATGTGTGGAATGGATAACTCAGTATGTCTATTATTATTTACATATTACTTATATATTATTTATATATTATTTATATATTATTTATGTATTATTTACATATTATTTATCATACTATATATGTAGTGCGTCATTGAGGGATCTGCTTGCCCTTATGCTTGTCCTGCTGAGACACCACTGAAATGTTATTATGAGGATCCTGTTTATCATGTTTCCACATACACGTGCTTACCTGAAACACAATTCTGTAAATGTGAATATGCTGGTCTTATTGATTGTAAATATATATATTGCTTTTAAACATATTTTTTGAAATTCTCTTTATATATATAAATATATATATTAGGTTATTCATTTATCCCTACCAATAAAAGACAAGTTGCCCTATGTGCAGAGTCTGTTGATCAATGTGTATACCGTGATCATTGTCCCTCTTCAGAACCTATTTTATGCTGGGATTATCGATGTGCCACGAGTATTGATCTGTGTCCCACGATTATTTCTTGTCCTCCATGTATATAGTTTCTTTTAATCATCATTTTTATTATATTTATTTTTATTTTTTTTTATGAATATCATTTTTTGTGGTTTAACTTTTTATGTTTTCATTTTTTTTTTTGTATATATATATTAATGAATATACAATTATTATTATTAATTGATTATATATATATAGCTTATATGAAATGTCCAGATAATATTCATTGTGTCCTTTCATATCAAGATTGTCCACCAATACCTGATCCTACAACTGTATATATATATATATATATTGACATAACTTCAGGAGCAACAAATCCTGATGTACCCACTATATATATATATATATATATATATATATATATATATATATATATATATATATATATATAGGTATGCCCTGAGACATTACCACTTCTTTGTCCTGATCTTGTTCACTGTTCAAATAATATATACAAATGTCCCTCTATGGTATATATTATTATTATTATTATTATTATTATTATTATTATTATTATTATTATTATTATTATTATTATTATTATTATTATTATTATTATTATTATTATTATTATTATTATTATTATTATTATTATTATTATTATTATTATTATTATTATTATTATTATTATTATTATTATTATTATTATTATTATTATTATTATTATTATTATTATTATTATTATTATTATTATTATTATTATTATTATTATTATTATTATTATTATTATTATTATTATTATTATTATTATTATTATTATTATACTTACTATACTTATTATATTTATTAATAATATCAATACATATAGGTAACATGCCCAGAAGGACAGTATTTATGCCCTAATTTACAGTGTGTTGATAGTGTTTCTGATTGTCTTGTATATATATATATATATATAATTAGCCATAATTTATTCTTTTGTTATAGAATCTCAATTTTTATATCACAAAATATAACTATATAATACTATATATATATAGCTTCCTGAAGTATGTGATGATACTATGTATATATGTATAACTGGAGAATGTGTTTCTACACCATCCGATTGTCCACAATTACCGAGTTGTCCCGTGGGATTTAAACTATGTGAAAATAGAGAATGTATTAGTATATATGAAGAATGTGATGATATATATACTTCTATAAATATGCTTGAAAAAGATAAGAATTGGTATCGTTGTCCCTCTGGAGATATCGCGGCAAATAGATATCTTTGCCCGGGAGATGTATATATTATTATTATGATTATTATTATATTCTTAAATATTATTTTATAAACTACTATATATATTCTATTATTATTATTATTATTATTATTATTATTATTATTATTATTATTATTATTATTATTATTATTATATATATATAGATTGTATGCCCACCAAATACATATAAATGCCCTGATAGTAGTTGTATCTCTTTTGATGCGTCGTGCGTCACTCCTAATAAATGTAACGAAGGATTAGTATATATATATATATATATATATATATATATATATATATTAGTTTTTTTCATTCATATATTTATTCTTAGTTTTATTATATTTTTTACATTATTTTTTATGACCATTTTTTTGTTAATGTTATCAATATTTATTTCAATAATAGTATACTTTATAATTATTACTATATATATAGATATGGTGTCCTTCAGGAGGTTGTGCGTTATCTCTTCATTTTTGTGGACCTCTACCTAAATGTGGACTTCAAATTGATTTTAATGGAATTGTGACTGCAACTGTACTGTGTTCTGATCTCACGTGTCAGCCAACAGCTTCTTATTGCTCAATATTAGATTCTTGTCCACCAGAAAGACCAGTTCGTTGTCCCACAGGAATATGCGCAGAAGACTTTAATTTATGTGTTCCCCCGCGATTATGTCCTTCAGATACGCCTGTTGCTTGTGAAGATGGAAGGTAATAATAGATATATTTATATAAAGAATTCTATAAAGCGTTTAATATCTATATAAGTTCATATTATATATATATATATATATATAGTTGTGTGGCTACTGTGTTAAATTGTAAATCTGCTACTTCTTGTCCCCGCGATTATTATCGTTGTCCATCAGGAACTTGTGCTGCTTCTGTCGAATTATGTCCATCTACTGTTGTATATATACATATATATATACTCTTTTTCTATATTATTTAATATATCTTAGTATCTATATATATATAT
Source organism: Blastocystis sp. Blastoise (assembly GCA_039096225.1). Lineage (NCBI taxonomy): Eukaryota > Bigyra > Opalinata > Blastocystidae > Blastocystis > Blastocystis sp. Blastoise. The sequence continues at coordinate 636,552 of JBBPEB010000032.1, forward strand.
ATATATATATATATGTAATTGTTTTCTTTAGAAATGTTTACCTCCTGGAGTTTACTGTTATGATTATTCGTGTAGAGAATTCTCTGAAGAAGCTAGGTCACGTGATGTTGGGGAATCACCGGATTTTATACCTTGTACTAATTATTATTTAGAAAATTATGCAGTATATATACTTCATTATTTATTATTTATATCTTGTTTATATTCAGTTTGCACCTTGCACGTGCGGTAATAGTTCAGTTGTATATTGTGGAACACAATGTCTCACTATTGAAGAATGTCCCAATTATTTTGCGTTATATGTACAATGTGTACAAAGTAAGCTGGCTCTAGTTAAAGAAATGTGTCAACATGAGTATATATATATACATATATATATATATATTATTTATTCATATTTTTATGTTTTTATTTCTAATCTCTTATCGTTTCTATATATAGATATGACAGTTATCCTTGTCCAACTAGTTTCAAGTATTCCGTGACGAATGTTCCGTCATTCTTCTCTGCATTCTGTCCCTCTTCAACCCCCTTTATTTGTCCAGATCGCACGTGCCACTCCTCTCTCTCTGAATGTACTCATATAAATACCTGTACACATAATCAGGTGCTTTGTAACGACGGTTCTTGTAAAAACCACTATAAAGAATGCAATGATATATCGTTTTGTCCTCTGTACTCTCCCTATAAATGTATTAGTGGACAATGCGTAACGACTCCTGAAGATTGTTTTGCTATGAATATTTGTACGGAGAGCAAACCGTTTAGATGTTTTGATAACATTTGTGTCGCTGATCAGAATGAATGCAATAATCAACCTATTTGTATATAGATTATTAATAATAATAATAATATAATTATTATTATCATTATTAGTTGTTATTATTAGAATATCCTATGCTCTATAAGCAGCTATGCTTTCTATATTAAAATATAAATAATAATATATATATAGGTAAGCCAAATGAGATATTATGCCAAGATTTCTTGTGTTATACAGATATAAATACTACTTCTTCTCTATATTTATATTCTCTTCCTGTCCTCTATGAAAATACCTGCGATCTTCTACATGATACCATATGTCCACATGGATATGTATATAATATATATATATATATTATTATTATTATTATTATTATTATATTGATAATTGCTACACTTATTACAATTATAATAGAATTAATTTAATATAATACTTATTATTATTTAATATTTAGATGCGTTGTCCTAATGGTGCATGTGCTGTATCTATTCTTATGTGTACAGAACGGTCTTGTCCTCTCTATGCACCTTATTTGTGTCCCGATGGCACGTGTGCAATGGAGTATGCAGATTGTACAGAAATGTGTACAAATTCTGTTTTTTGCCCTCGTTATAATACTGCTACTAAAACAATTTCATGGAAACGTATATGCTGTTCTTCTTCTTATGAAGAATGTTGTTATCCCCGTGATTATACTTATCTTTCTCTATTACCGCCTCTTCCGGAATGTGAATCAGATAAGGTTTTGTGCGGAGACGGATCTTGTCGTGATAAATCCAGTTGTGTGAACGCTGACGGATGTTCAGAAGAAACACCCTATCGATGTATTTCTGGAGAATGTGTTGCCCGTATATATATAAATATATATAGTGAAGATTATATTTATATTTAGTAATATGTTTATCTATATATTTGTTTTATTTTAATTTTTTCTTTATTTTTTTTATTTGTTTTATAATAAATAACTATATATATATATAGAGCTTTCAGATTGTACATCCACTTATTTATGTCCTAAAAATCAGTATCATTGTTCTGACGGTAGATGCGTCACGTCATCTTTATTTTGTAGTTATCGTTATGATGGTCATAAGCGTTGTCCAGATGACAGGCCAGTCATGTGCGCTAACGGCGAATGTCAAAAGACTTATCAACAAGTAATATATATACTTATTTTAGTTTTAAAAAATATATATAGTGTTTATCAATATCTTCATGTCCTTCCGATAAACCATATCGTTGTAATAATAATGTTTGTATATATATATATATATATATATATACATATTTATTTATTTATTTATTTATTTATTTATATGTTTTTATAACCTTATAATATGTATATAGGTGTATATGACTCTAGTGAGTGTTCTAATGCTACTATCTGTTATATTGAGAATTATGTTATGTATATATATAATATTATTATTATTATTATTATAAATATAGGGTTCAAAGAGGTCGATATTCAGGTAGTTGTGTTCCAGACCAGGCACGTGATTTTTTTGAATCCGTTTCTATTTGTAATCATGATCAACCATTCCTGTATATATTCATTATTATTATATATATTTTATATATATTATATTTATTATATGATAAGTAATATATATATATATGTATGTAGTTGTTCTAATAATCAATGTGAAGAGACTGATGGAAGCTGTAAAGAGTATACTAATGATTGTCCCTTAAGTATATATATATATATATATATATATATATAGAATCTTTTTTTAATTTTTAATATTATCTTATATATATATATATAGATACTCCTTATAAATGTCCTGATGATACTTGTGCTAAGAGTAAATATCAATGTGTAAATGCTAATTATTGTTCTCTTGAGAAACCATTTAAATGTAGAAACAGTATTTGTGTTGTAGTATGTTATTTCGTTTTATATACATATTTGTAATAATTATTATAATATACAATCTAATCAACTTATTTATATTATTTATATACTATTCTATATATATGATTACATCTCTCATCAATTATTACTATATATACAACATAGTTAATCATGTCTTTTATGAATATTTATATTATATATAGTCTCCAAAAGATTGTGAGGGTGTTACTTTTTCAACAGTAAATTCGACGTATATATGTCCTGATGGTACAGTTGTTGAATCTTTCTTAAGTTGTCTGACTTCTCAAAAATGTCCGTCACTAACACCTTATAAATGTAAAGATGGTACTTGTGTAGCTAAAGATAAGTTCTCTTCTGTATATACATGCAAGTATATATTATTATTAGTATTATTATTATTATTATTAGTATTATTATTATTATTATATATCTTTATTATATACGTCATATATATTGCTATATTTATAATCATTTTATTAATGATTTGCTCTTATATATATATATATAGTGCTACTACAGTATGTCCTTCTTTCAGTTCTTATCTCTGTGGAGATGGTAGTTGTGCAATTAAACCTGAGTTTTGTCCTTATATAACTGCTTGTTATGAAAGTCAATATTTATGTTCAGATCAAACATGTGTAGAAAATAATGATATGTGTCAATATACTCAAAATACTTGTCCCATTGGAAATCCTATTAAATGCATTGATGGTTCGTGTGTTAATAACGGGAATCTTTGTCCTCTTGCGAAATGCTCTGTTAAAACACCTTGTATATATATATTTATGTATTATTTATTATTATATTGTTTATTATTATTCTTAAACTATTTTATAAGACATTATATAATAAAACATTATATTATTAAATTTTCTTTATCTTAACAAAAATAATTCTCTATCCTTTCTATATAGATCCCTGTGTATTTGGTACTTGTGTATCTGACCCTTATCAATGTCCTAATTATCCGTGTAAGGATGGAGAAATTAATTGTTGGGATGGATCCGTATATATATATTATTATTATTATTATTATTATATTATTATTATTATTATTATTATTATATTATATAATACTATTACTAAAAATAATTAATACTATATGATTATATTACTATTACTAAAAATAACTAATACTATATAATTATATATATATATATATATATATATATATATAGTGTGCAAAGGAGTTCTCTTTATGTACTATATTCCCTTCGTGTCCTGCAGCACGACCGACGCGTTGTTATGACGGATCGTGCGTCTATAAACCTTCCGATTGTCCATCTTCCAAAGCTCCTAGTATATAGATATAAATATATCTATTCTATTATATATTATTATTATACCATTTATAAATAATTCCTATATGCTATTTAGCTTGTCCTGAAGGAACAAAATTATGTCCATGTGGTTTGTGTGCGTCAGAATGTGCTAAGTATTATGGTTGTGAAGCAGGTAGTTATATGTGTTCCAATAGCACGTGCGTAACGTTAACTCCTGAAATGTTTGATTCGTCATTCAATTTAAGTGCAATATGTACTAATAAATGTGTTGGTGGAAGTATTTACATATATAATAATATTGTCTAATATTCTTTTATTTAAAAATGAGATAATTATTATTAACTATATATTTAAATAATTTTTTTTTTTTGTATTTATTATTATTATATTTAGGTTGTGTTTCTCGTACTATAAATTTATTTCAAAATTATTATGTTATTACCCTATCAACACGCATATCTACCCCTATTCCTATCGTATATTCCAATCATAAGCATATATTATCAGTTCTTCTTCCTGAACGACTTTTCCTCTATCCTAGTATATATATATGATTAATAATGTTTATTTTTTTTTCATTTATGATTTACATAATAATGTATAAATAATCCTGTTTTTCATAACTATATTAATAATACTTATATAGAAAGTAATTATTATTTGATTTTCAGCGGTGTTCCAAGTAAAAATATTCCATTAAATTATTATGTTCATTTAAATAATGACACATCCCTCACTCATTTAACGTTACAAGAAACCCTATTCTCACCAGTTATTATGATTGATATTCGTACACAAGATGATCATGGCATAGGATACGATGTCGTTAAGTTCCGTTTACCTATTGTACTGTATTTCACGATTGGTAATAATCCATATCCTGTCTCTGAAATGTATATATATATATATTATTGTTTTACTTATTCTACATGTATATAAAGGTGTTTGGCTGTATTTAATACAACAATTCTCAATTGGCAATGTGTCTCAGATATATCTATTCTTAATAATCTGTATATATATATTATTGTAAATAAATTATTATTATGTTTATAACTGTATAAAAGAATCATATGTATATAATATTAAAACTTTATATATAATATATCATGACTCTAGATATATCGGATCTATTAAAGAGACGGGTATATATGCTGTTATCTATTCACCAACCTATATACCTCCAGTAGAAGATAAAAGCTATTTAATGATATCCTTTTATATATATATTTATATATTTACCTAGTTAATAATTATTATTTATTTATATATATATATTTACATATTTACATATTTAATTATTTTTATTTATATATATTTACATTTACATATTTAATTATTTTTATTTATTTATATATATACATTTACATATTTACATATTTATATATAATTTACTATGTATTTATTTATTTTAATTATGATTATTTTTCCATATTATATATAATACTATAAGCATATATATTATCTTTAATGAATTTACATAATACTCATAGTTTTTGGTGTAATTATCCTTGTTACTTGTATTGTACTAATTATTTTATTTTCTATATATATTGTTAAATATAAACATAATATTGCCAAGGCTAATGTTATTATTAATGAAGAAGTATATAATATCTAATAATTTGTTATATAATAATATATATACATATATATAGACCAAACGTAAACAAAGAGATATCACGTATATAGTTATTATGTTAATTTCTATATAAATATATATATATTTATATTTATATTTATTACTATAATTTATTGTCTATAGTTATAATTATAATCCTTTGTTAGTTGATATAAAGACAGTATTATCATTAGATCAACAAAAGTATGAATTAAGTCAAGATGATCATTATGAACAAGATCAACTAGAAACACTCAAATTACTTGAAAAAGAAGAACTATTTCTTCAGGTATATATATATATATTTAAATATAAATGTATTCTGAATTCTATTATTTAATTATTACTCACTAATATTAATTTATAAAACTCTTATTTTTATTTTAGTATTCTATTGAAAAAATACATCATTCTAAATCAACAAAACAATGATCAAATTAACTTTATATATTCATTATTTATATATGTATAAATTTTTTTATATTTATTTATATATGTATAATAATTTTTTTATATTTATTTATAAATGTTAATATTTTTTATATATGTACAGTATATTTTTTACATATATATATATATATTTTATTATTCATTTTTTGTAATTTATTTTTATTTAAATTTTCTTTTCTATTTCTTTTTTCTTAATAATTACTTTTTTTTTTTCTATATGTCTTTCATTTTAAAATAACTTATTTTATTATATAACCAATCTGAACCTCACTGGGAATACTTTCTTCTATGCATAAGTTAGATCACAATTGCATACAATTTTATTTTTCTTTTCTTTCAAAGTTATTTCCTAATAATTTATTTTCTGTATGCTGTTTTTATCTTTTTTTGTATCTTCCATAATTCACTTTGTTATTATCTACTCATTTTTATTTTAATTTTTTTTTTCTATTTTTCACGTTATTTCTTTATGATTGTGTAGTTTCCTTCATGCTCTACTTATCAACAAATAATACAACAACTCCATGTACTCCCTGATTAACAGTATTTACACAATTAATAAAAAAAAATAGAACAAATGGAACTTATCCAATAGAAAGGGAGATATATAAAACTTCTCAAGGGAATACGAGGATTTTTTAAATGGGTCAATAAAATGGTAGAAAAATAAATCAAGTAGATTAGCCAATAGAATAGCAACATAAAAAAATAAAGACCAAAAACCAAAAAAGGGATATTGTTTAATATTTAATAAAAACCAGTGAGATCTTGGGAATAATCATGAATCAATGGAAACAATAATAAAAACAAAAAAAAATGTTGACTTGCAGTTATCCATAAATTATAAGCCAATCAATTACCTTTACTCCTTTTTCTTGTGTTTTTCCTCAGGGTGTGCCAAAACTGCGCTTTAAGCGCAAAGTGCGCTTTTCGATGTTGTTTTTGCGCTTAAATCTTTTATTTCATTTTTCTTTTAATTTTTATAAATCTACATAGAATAAAACGTTTAATAATTTTTAGAGGATCGAGATAAGCTCAATAATGATGTTTTTGACATTTTACACGAGGTTTGTGTTTGTTGATGTAATTTGATTTGTTGTTGAATAAATAATAACCTTACACATATTATAATTAGAGAGCAAATTGAATTTTTTAGCATTTTTAGAATGTTAATCATGTAGTTATAATGATTGATTGTCTTTAAGTATTTAACAATTAGGAAAAAAGCGTGATTATGTGTAGATCTTAATAATATAGTAGTAGTAGAATCATAATAGCAATACATGCTTCAAATTTTTACAAAACTTTGAATTCTTTTAAATTGGCTAAATACTGATTATTAGTGGTCAAAAAATTTTCAAACTCAGCTCATCAAGACGCATTAATTTACACACTTTTCATGAAAAAAAGACCGGGTGACATAAAAAAGTAATTCATTCATTGACTATTATACTATGACATGACAGTTTTTAACTTAAAACATATTATTTTGATATATAATGTATAAATGTTTTGAAATAAGTCATCTAAGAAGATTTTTGTGACACATGTTGTGACAGATACATGACTTAAAAGTTCATAAGTCATCAAATAACAACAAGTATGATTCCTATATTTGACTATTTGTGTTAATTTGGGTGACAAATAAAAATTATTTTGTGACAAAAGTCAATTGCTTAAGATATTCTTTTGTATATTATTTTAAAGACTTTTATTTATGTTTATAATGAAAAATAATGTCAATAAATACTAAAAAATATTATAAAAAATAATAATGTAATTAAAAAGTTTTTATTTTTATAAAATATCATGAAGTAGTCTTGTAGGGACTGTACAGATACATCCTGACAAGTAATAAAAATTAAATAAACGAAAAGCATATTAAAATATTATTTTTCAAAAATCAAACAAAAAACAATACAATGAACAAAAGCTGGATTTGAAAAAACAATACGTCCAACAAAATGATTTTTAATAGCCTTATAAAATGGTTTTAAAATGTATTTTATATGTAGAATAAGTCACACAACACATTTATAATATTTATATTATAAAATATATTGTTTTTATGTTTAAAAATAAAAAAATAAAAAAACGGTTAGTAGTCACTAGCTTTGCAATTATTATATGACTTGATGAAAAATATTATAAGGGAGTTGTTTGGTCAAATGGTCAGTGCGTATAAAATTTTTACATAGTGGACGGATCGAATCTTACGAGGAACTATTTTTTTAAACTTTTTCTTTTGACTGCTATTTACAATGATTTTATTTAAAATCAACTTTGTTTCATTTTTATTATCTGTAAACATTATTTACATCATTGATATCTGCTTTTTAGTTTAGAATCAACATATCAACAAACTTTTTTTTTCAAAAAATAGTAATTATTGTTTAAAAACAATTCTAAGTATTTCTAGAATGTTATAAATGTAATAAAAGAGCATAAATATAATATTTGAAGATATCAAATAATTTTAAACTTATTATATAGAACACATGAAAAAATAAAATTGAGAAATCGGTTGGTATAGTTGACCAGCGCTGTAGCTATTATGGTAATTGTCGCTGGATCGAATCTCGCAAGAGGCATTTTTATTTTTATTTCTTGGAAAAACATCTTTTTATGAAACTTGTTCTTTTATATATTTATTTTGATTATCTCTTGATACGATCATTTATTTTGGTTTAATTTAATTAACTTAGTTTATCAAGAGTATTCGCCTTGAGTATTTATTTTAATTTTTATAATCTGCTTTACTTAATTACTTTCTTTCTTTAGGTATCAAGGCTTTTAGCTTTTAAACAACTCTTTATACTGTGAAATCAGGATCTATAGCATTCCAGATGGTTCAAATGGATCAACAAATATTTTTTGTATATAATTCGTTTCTTCATTTGTAATATTTATTTGATTTATCTTTATTTTATAGTGCAGGATGATCAGTATTTTTCAAGAGTATTTATTGTGCGTTATCTATAAGGTTTATTTAGTATTTATATTAATTATATTATAATTGCTTTTTATCATTATTATTTCATTGATTTATTTGTATATTAGTTTATTATAGTGATCGTTATTTTCTTATTTATATTTAAAAGGAATATTATTTCATTTTTGATAACAAATTATATATATAGATATACGAGGTCAATACTTTAATTAAGTGTGGCATTCTTTCTATGTTTAGAATTATTTTATGGTCCTTTAATGTATAAAAATATTGATGAGTATATATTTATTATTATATTTATTAGTATATTTATTATAGTATTTATGATATTTATGATTATGAAAATAATATATATATAGTTCAACTATAGAATTATTTCCAGTTGTTATCATTTATTATTTTATATATATATATATCAACAATTAGTGAACAATAGATAAGGAAGCTATTCAATTATTAAGCCAATTAAATGATAAACGAGATTGTATATATATATTATTATTATATTTATTATATTATATATACTTATTATTATATATATATATAGGTTTATATATGGAGAATGAAGTTTATTGGTCAAAAATTATTCATTATATATATATAAATATTTTTGAAAGAGATACTATTACGGATTCCTTACAACAACAAGAATAAGTATATATATATATTATTATTATTATTATTATATAGTTATTTTCAATATTATCTGAATTGATTCCTATAAATTAAAATAATTCTATGATTTTAGCTACTTTTGCATGTATATATATATATATTTGATTATTATACTTTATTTATATTATCTATATATTAATACTATTTATATATATATGTATAGATATATATACATCATTATCTTCTGAGAGTCCTTACCTTTCATCCTCTCGCCTTCAGGCCCTTATCCCTACCCTCGCACCACTTCTCGCCTCCCCTTTACATACACATCGTCTCCATGCACTTCGTATTCTAAAGAGCTTCCAACAACTTGATGTATATATATTATTTTATATAATAATAATATTAATAATAATAATAAATATATATATATATATAGTCGTCTTCAACCTATTGAAAGATCTACCTGTATATATATATCTTCATAATCATCATTATATATATATACATTCTTATAGTTACTTCTTATAAGTCCCTCACTGACGCACTCCTCCATCCCTCAAAGAACATTAAAGCACGTTATAATTCCTATACTATTAATTGTATATCAATCTATATATATATATATATATATATATATATATATATATTTATAGCTGATTTATTAATTGTTATGTATTCACGGGAATATGGTCATGTATCTAATTTTTTTTTCTTATTTATTACCTCGTATCCCTCTAAATGAGTATAAAACAGTAGCTATCTATGGACAATATATATGTATATAATAGTATATATAAGTATATATAATAGTATATATAATACATGAATAATATATATTCTGTGTATTTTCTGCTAATCTTCTTATTATATATGATCTATATATATATATATATGTATATAGAAATACTGGTTTATTGACTGTGAAATTGGCGGGAAGTCTTGCTTTGATTCAATTCATCAATATTAAGCCACTTTTCAACAATATATATGCTCAATCAACTCTACAGAATATGTCCGATATACATAATATATATATATATGTAGTTCTTATGTAACTAAAAATACATTAAATAAACTATATCAAAATGGAATAAAGACGAATTCTTATATATATAATCAGATACTAACAATGGACATGATATTAAGTTTAATTGAACAATCTAAAGTCAGATGGTATATATATATATATATATATTCTTTTTTAATCTATTTATCAATATATATATATTAGGACTCTATCTGAAGACTTATATGCTTCTTTTCCCTGTCTTTATATACATATATACAATTACCCCCTATCTATACACTTATTGATACTATGCATCAATTATACACAGATCCCCGCGGGGATCTGATGAGCAAAGAAAGTCAAGGCCGACTTCTTCTAGACAATCTTGATAAGTATATTATATGTTATATACTATTATATATTATTATATCTTATTATTATTTATTATTATATACTATTATATTATAGGTATAAGAATAACAAAGATTACACTCAATTCTTTAACGATATTATAAGAATAGTATATAACTATATATAACTATATATAACTATATTTATAACTATATATAACTATATATATAGGTGAGTGATGGTATTGCTCTTTATTCTCTACTCCGATTGGGTCTCAATTCTACATATATACCTACTCTTATTGATCTGTATATATATAACTAATATATATATAACTATATATATAACTATATAGGTATTTACAATTACCCTTTGATTTGATGATTTCCCGTGGGGTTGAGAATATTCATAGTCGTAATCTATTTGTAGATAGAATCAATGGAGAAGCTACTATGAAGTATATATATATATGTATAGTATTTTATATAACCATATATATCTATTTTTTCTCACTATATATACCTATATATACTTTTATATATAGTGCCATTATTAATTATTTATCGTTCAAAGCACGTCCTATATCTGACAAAACTGTTCTTCGAATTCTAAAGCAAAATATCAAAGTAGATCGTCGTATGTGGCGCATACTGTGACATTCTCTTATTTTTCTCTTTTTATACTCTATTATAATTACTTATTATTGTTATTCCACATATTATTATGCTTATTATTATATATATTCTAGCTATATATTCCTATATTTATTCTAGCTATATATTCCCCTCTTTTCTAGTCATTTCTCCTTCTTACACTGGACATCCGTCAATACTTCACTTCCTCTTTCTCTCTCTTCTCATTCATTATGATTAATAACAATGAACCTCTCGTGACTTCCTTGGCGGCAACTATCGACGCGGGAACCAAATATAAGAATGTATATCTATTACAAGAACAATTGAATAAAGATAATATACATGATTTATATGATAGTCCTGAATTCCTTAGATATCAAGTATATATATATAATATTATCTATTATTACTATATTTATTACTATACATATTCTACATTTATTACTCTATATATATTACTCTATATATATATATATATATATATATATATATATATATAGTATGTAGATATTCCATCATCTTCCCTCCTTCTTCTTCCCGCGGAATCCCTTAATGAACTGCTCTCCATAGTGATGACTACTTTCCTATCTCTTAATTCCCCGCGGGACATTCTCTTTGTCTTACAACATTCTTCGATGATCCCTCTATTTATCCTTCTTTATATCTTGTAGAAGACACTGTTTAAGGTATATATATATATAAATTAGTTTGAATTATGATGTCATTCTCTCTTATTCTTTTAGTTTTATATATATATATATATATAATTTTCCTCCCCTTTACAGATTCTCCTGTTGTTCCACTTCGTTACTCGCTCTCCCTTCATCCCCGCCCTATATACAAAGACTTTACAAGTATTCTTAGATAGAGTTGGATTAGCGAGTAAAGACTCTAATTATGTATATATATATAATAATAATAGTATTATTATTGTTTTTGTTTTTTTCTATTACTCTCTATATATCATTAAAAACATAATATTAATACATATATAATTATATTTCTCTATAGCACAAAACGTTACTCTCTTCGAACATTCTTCGTATCGACATACAGAGCGTCATTCGACCCATACATCATCATTTCCAATATAAAACGGATGACCATGATTGTACATATACCATGACTATTAAGGCCGAATATGAATTTATGGAGAAACTAAAGAAGAGTCCAGATGATGAAACGGCACAACTTATTGTATATTATAATAATAATAATAATAATAATAATAATAATAATAATAATAATAATAATAATAATAATAATAATAATAATAATAATAATAATAATAATAATAATAATAATAATAATAATAATAATAATAATAATAATAATAATAATAATAATAATAATAATAATAATAATAATAATAATAATAATAATATCTCAGATAATAATAATATCTCAGATAATAATAATAATAATAATAATAATAATAATAATAATAATAATAATAATAATAATAATAATAATAATAATAATAATAATAATAATAATATATAGGTATCTTTAACAGAAGAACGTATAAGAAATGCTATAGAGAAAGCAGTTCAGATGCTATTAACGAAATCCTTACCTGAATGTTATCCTATGTGTTTAGTATATCATATATTTGGTCTTTATTATTTAAAATGGAATCGTTTTTGGCAGAAGCTAACAGAATGTTGTGTAAGAATTGCGAGTTTTGATAATAAATTATATTGGAATTGTTTTTATGAAAAAGCATATCTTATTAATGGTTATATAGATATAAATATATATGATCATATAGGATATAGTATATTATCTAAAGAAGAAAAGAGATATGGTATCGTCTATGGTTTAGAACGATTACAAGATAGATATAAACATTATATTAAATATTCTACACTTACATTTGTATTGAAACAACGATTATCGATGGGAGAAGAACTACTTTATGGGTATATATATATATATATATATATATATATTATTATTATTATTATTATTATTATTATTATTATTATTATTATTATTATTATTATTATTATTATTATTATTATTATTATTATTAAATATATATATTATATAGTTATACAGATGTTAATACTTATTGGACGTCTTTATTCTCTTCTCTTACTGATGTAGCTACTTATATTCGTCCATATAATAAACAATTTATGGGATTCTTTATAGATTTCTTAAAGAAGAAATATTATGGTTATCGAATAATCTATGATGTTGAAGCTCGTGATGTGATGAAACCAATTCATACTGAATTCGAAGAACTTCTAAAACAAAAGAATATTACTACTCCTACTATTATTCATAAAGAAGAAGAAGAAGGAAAAGAAGAAAATCAAGTAAATAATGAATTAGAATATATGTATAATTATACGTTACGTCCACGTGATGCTGATGCTCGTCTGAAAGTCTTCTTAAAAATATTCAGTAATTGGCCTGGTATTCAAAGTATTTATTTAGCTGATTCTTTAAAGAATATATGTATATTATTATTAAATAAGAATGATTCTTCTTTACAGAAATTATGTGTTGAAGTATTATGTTGCTATAGTAATTTACCTACTGTTCTATATAAGGAAAGTTTATTAGGATTATGTGATGAATTGAATTATCGTGATACTATGTTAGGATTATATATAGAGAAAGATCAAGGAGTTATCAAAGTAGAGCATAGAGATCTTATTATACCTATTATAGAACGTATTTTATATGGTAGACTATTAGATAAGAAGATGAAATCGAAAACACATTATTATGGAAACTTGCTGCTATTTTAAATTATTTATCTATATTAGATTATGAAGAATTAAAGCCATTATTATTTATGATATTATGTTCATTTACAAAAGATTTATTTATACCTTCTGTTCAATCAGAAGAAGATGTAGCTATATTATTAACTCATATATCTGTAAAGAAAGTTCCTGATACTCGTAAATTAGGATTTTTGAATAGTTGTTATGATTTAATACGATATATGAGAGATCGTAGTAGTTCTTTTATTCATTATATATTAGCTGCTATAGGATGTAAATTAAAAGATAGTTATGATAATAAAGAGAATTTAGAAGATTTATTAAAAGAAGATGAACAAATAGATACAAATGGAAATGATGATGATATTGAAGATATTGAAGATATTGAAGATGAAGATGATAATAATAATGATAATAATGATAATGATAATAATAATAATAATATGAAAATTGAAAATGAATTATCTACAGATGCCACTACTATTGCTACTACTTCTTCTACTACTTCTAAAGCAGATTCGAATAGAATTCGATGTAAGTTTATTCAACGTCGTATACGTGGTTTATGTATAAAGAGAATAGTTGAATGTATAGGTTATTTTAGTAGTTATAATTATAAACAATGGAAATCATTATTATTTGATCCATTAACTCCTTTGTATGAAGTATTACATAATACTATATTAGGATTAAAGAAAACACCAGTATTATTAAATTACCTCATTTAATATCATTTTCTCCTTCTTTATATTATTTATATGATATTCAACCTTTATTATTACCTACTTTAGTGGAATGTTTATCATTAGGTATTGATTCTGGTAAACAATTAGGTGCTAATATTGTTAATGATATTATTGCTACTATTAATAATATATTAGGTATTAGAAGAAGAAATGGATAATTTTGAGAAATCAACAAAGAATGAAAATAGAGAAGAAACTGAAATGAAGAATAAGATGAGAAAAGAAATGAAAGAAACTGATAGTGATGATGAAGATGAAATCGAAAAATTAAAAGAAAATATTAAAGAAAAAAAGAATAGAAAGGATCAACGAAAAGGTATATATATATATATATATATATATATATATATATATATATATATATATATATATATATATATATATATATATATATATATATATATATATATTTTATTTATTATTTTATTATTATAATCATTATTTTATTTATTTTGGTTATTATTGCCATATTTATTACTATTATATATATAGAAGAATTATTAAATCGTATGTTGACTAGTAAGGTTATAGCTTATATTTCATCTCTTCTTGATTCTATTCTCTCTCATATTCAAAGCAGACTGAAACTTATACATAATTTTAGATCTGGTATTAGCGTTAGTATGCTGATATATATATATATATATGTATATATTTTTTATTGTTATTTTATTATTCTTTCATATATATATATACATATTAAATGAAACTGGGTTGAATATAGGTATCAAGAAGTACCTAAATGTGATTAAAAAGTTGAATAGTTTCTTTTCTTCTGTCTTTTGTATATTAATGCTTAAAGTAATTATTTCATTGCTTCGTTTAGTTTGAATATGTTTGATGGCTTATATCAAATAAATGATAGCTTTATTTGCTCATTTATAAAGACATTTTTTGTATTTAGGTTAACTTTGTCAAAAATATTATGATTTATGGCCATGTATACAAATAAGGTGAAAAGCCTTTCATTCAGTCTGATGACAAAACTCATGAGTATCATATTTTGTTACAAAAAACTTCCTTATGTGTTTGATAAATTCAGCAGAATTAAGCATGGCTGAAAAAGTGTCACAAAATTTGGTGGCAAGTGTCACCAAAGTCAGGAAAGGACTGACTATTTGATTATTTTTAAAACTTCAGTCATTCTTTAAAAATTTCAATGATAATTTCATTCTTTTGTTAAAGATTCAAATCAGAATAAGATTATTGCCTATAATATTTTTTCAAACTTGCTTTCTATCTGCTTTCTGAACTAATAATGGTTTATCATTAAGATTCATATTGGTTTTTGTTGCATTGTGAACTCCTCTTAAATACTAGTCAATATCTACTACATGATGATTTCCCATTGTTTGTTGATTGCTTTGTTACGTACTTGCTCGTTATGATCAGTGTTCAATACACATATCTTACAATGTGCTACGTGATGGATACTTATCAGTTACTTATTCTTGGAATGATTACTTGCAATGTATAATTTTATGAATATTTACAGTTTGTTGCCTTCCATTTATTATTTACATCTGATTTGGTTACTCACCAAACTTCCTTACTTCTCTTCTTGAATTAGTATACTCATTTTTCTTTTTGTAACTTTGCGATTAATGAGATCTTTATTTATGTTGTTTGTATGTTTGATTTTATTCGACTAATGTGCTTTTGATTGCTTGTTCTACTTTATAAGTGCTAATTATTTTGTTTTTGTTTTTTATTTTTCTGATACTTCCTTTTTTCATACTGTATTATAATGGTATTTATATATAACGATGACATTTTCTTATAGATTTACTTATTATGAATTTTCTTATTCTTATTCTAGTATTTAATAAATACTTAAACACTTCATCTCTGCGATTAATACTTACTATGGTTACTAACATACATAAGTTTCTACTGAAGATAGTAGCAGATTAGTAACAATTGATGTTTATTTCTTTTCATCCTTAAATCCTTTTGTCTATATTACAATATTATCATGTACTCTTATTCTATCAAGTTTACTATTATAAGTTTTTGAATGTTTTAGTATCTTATTGTGTAATTCTTTAATATGCTATTATACAGGAAAGTATCTATATGATATTTCTTTGTTGTAGTTTTCTGTATAAAATTTTTGAATTTCTTTTTATTCTTTGTATATATTTTCATCTTGGTTAATTATTCTTCAACTTCTCTTCATGTTATCGTTAGTCTACTATTATATATTGAATTTTTAGTTATAAACCTTATCTTATTTCCTTATCTTATTTCATCTTTTGTTCTTTTAAGGTATTATAGCATTACATTAATTGTATTAGTTTTCTGGTTTTTCAGTCTCTTCCTATCTTCTTCGTATGGTATCTTTATATTTATTAGACTCTTCATTTCTTCTGGTGCTTTTCAATTATTATGTGATCATTCGTAATACTTCACCTGCATGTTCTTTTCCCTTTATTAAAGAGTTTCTAGATGTGCTATTTTTATATTACTTTTATATTATCCTTAGTTGATATTCCTTTTTCTCCTATGATAGAATTCTTTATGTTCTTATGTTATTCTAATAGTCGTTTCATATTTCTCTATTAAACATACTATGAGATTTAATGACGATTTTCTTTTCCTTTAATAATTACAAATTCCTCACTATTATATATTATTATATATCTTAGTTTTATTATTCTAACAGATTTATTTTTATATTTGTTTCTATAATTGAAAACATACTCAATTAATTTATTTTCATATTTCATTCAAATATACTCTTCATATACATATTCATATCCTTCATTTATGGTTTTCTTCGTTTTCTCATGTTCTATATATTATCCCATGGTCTACTTATTTTTGTGCCTATTTTTAATCCTATACTTCCTCATTATCTCTATTTCTTTATCCACTTTTCTTTTATTTCTAGTGCTTCTATTGTGTATATTGTGTGCTCATTATTAGACTTATTCATTTTAATACTGCTTCATCATTATCTCTCTTCATATTCTTTAATGCTCATGTTTATTGTATTTCCTATTTACACAGTTATTATTTCAGAAGCATTTTCCATTTCTTGTCTAAATAATATGGGTTTGAATATTTTTATTAGTCCTATTTCTTACTATCGTTTTTTATAATTCTTCTCGTTCGTTTCCTTTCTTTTTCTTTCCAACAATTTCTCTCTTGGCACTACTCATCATGGATTTTAGTAATCAAAGTTAGGATTTGTTCTCATTGTTGTATTACTATTATCTATATACCACAAAAGATATTTTTATTATTTCTCTTCATTCTAAGGTTTTGCTCTTTTTGTTACTTAAACATATTTATATGGCTACTCTTATTTATTATTATTGTGTACATTCTCTTCTTCTTATTTAATTTTTTATAAAAGCCTAGTATCTACACCTTCTATTCCTTCTATTCTTTCTCATTTCTAATTACTCTCATTTTCCAAAAATGATATAATTATATAATAGGATCTATGTCTCCATATTTCTTTCGTACTGTTATTTAATAAAATACTATCTCTATTTACTTTAAACCATTTCAACTCCCTTTAACTTATTATCTATATACATCTTACATTCATGCTGATATGAATACTATAATACTATTTGTATTTCTTCTATTTTGTTGAATACGGTTGAGGTAGTTCTCGAATTGTTTATTTTCTAAATTTATTTTCATTTCTATTACTTTAGATATTATATCTTCTTAAGTGCATATGTACATAATTAATATGCTTATATATATTTACACCTGCTTTTTCCGTTATCAGCCGTTACTTCATATTATTTATACAATGTCTAACTATTATATACAATTTACTCCGTTTGTTCTTTTACTCATGATGATATAATATAGAAATCAACTTCTTATTACTTCTTATGGTTTATTTATTGTATTTCTATTTATAGATTTATATATATTTTTATACGAATATTGTTCTCTCTTCATGTTATTGTCTTTAAAAATATACTAAAAATAATTATTATCGTCTCTTCTACTCATTTATCACTGCCGATTATAAATTCAGTTGATATATGCATTCTTCCTTCTTCTTAACTTCAAATTTTATTTACAAGTTTTTAGTTATCTTCTTTATGATCTACATATATAAATATATTCTCATTAAGTCTATGTCAATCTTTCCAATAATTTTTCTTCTGATAATCTTTCAAATGCTAACCTTTATATAATATCATGAATCTTAATCTAATACTTATTTCATGCTATTATAATATAAAATCCACATTACTTTCTATTATATCATATATTCTAATACTCTTTCGGATATATATAATCCCTCATATGATACTTAATATAGATATAACACATCTTGCTCTTTCCTTTTGAATTCATGTATAAATATAAAATTGTTGGTGTAAACGATTTAAGATTCCACTTTATATATATGTTTTGGAAAATAGTATATTCTTTAGGAACCAATTGTTATCACTCTCTTTGTGATATTTGATTGATAAGTCAGGTAAATGATTTTAGTAGTTATTTGGTTCTTTCTATTGATACATTATGATTGAAAATATATTTTGCTATTTATTTATATATTTAATCTTCTTGATTAGATATACTATTTGATTTAAGAAGAGTATACTTTATAGTTGTATATTATACTTTTGATTGAATAAAGATTCTTATTAGTATTGGATATTGTTTTAAAGTATTATACTAGAGAGATTAGTATATATGAAATAATTACTTCTAAAATAATATTTATTTTTCATATAAGTAATAATATTTCTCAGTTATTCGTTTGATCTGAATATAATAGTACTTGAAAAAGAATATAATTAGAAAAATAATTGAAATATAGATAAAAATTATTAAGGAATAGTGATTCTAATTAAGAAACTATATACTATTGATATAATCAAATATATAAAGGAATATTCAATGTCATCTATTTATAATTATATTTAAAAGATAACAGTATATCTTCTTGAGTTAATTAAAACAATACAAATTATAATGTAACAATAAAACATTATGGAATACAAATAGTTAATATAATGAAAACAATATAAATATATAAATATTAATAGTAAAAGAAATCAATGTACTTTGTAGTATAAATACAGTAATTAAGTAGTTGGATTAGATTAGTGATTTTGTTGCTAGATGTTATCAATCGAGTTTCTTTTTCTTTAATTTATCTATATATAATTAAGAATAGATTCTATATTATGTGAATTATGAATATAATACTTATAATATACATACGCTCTAAAACAGTAGTTATAAGTGATGAAGAATCAATGATATCAGAAGTTAATCCAATTGTCATTTGGGTTGTTGGATTAATAGTGTTTCTGTATTTGTTTTTTATATACACGAGATGACTGAAACCGCTCTCACAGAGATATGAAGTTGCAAAGGGAAGAAAACATTTCTTGGCTATATCATATAATAATGGAAAACGACTCTTATGGCTTATATAGAACTCATCTATTGGTACGTTATTAAATTCTTCTCTACATGTTTTATCAGCAAGTAAACAGAAATACTCTTCTTTAACATGAAACTCCATTTTATTTTCGTCAGCTACTTTTGAAAATGGATTAGTAATCCAATATAAAGAATGATCAATAAGATTAGTTGTTGGTGTATTTTTTGGTTTTTTTATGTTACTATTCGTTTTCTTCTGCTTTTTATTCTTTTGTACTTCTCCTTGATTTGTATTATTACTTATTTCATTTGGAATGATTGCCCCAAGAGTTATTATACAATTGATATTAGCCTGAATTATATTTATATTACTAATGATTCCATTGTATTGTCCTTGAATACTACTATTAGGGAAATTATTAAGAACACCAGAAATACTACCTAAAGTGTATCCATATACTAAATATGGAAAGTCAATTCTAATCGTTACTTGAGTTTCTATTAATTGCTGAGTAACTATGTCAACATAGGTTATTAAGCCATTTACAACTCCATTTGGAGATACGCAACCTTGTAATGATCCAAGAATATTAAATTGGTTTGATACTACTGATGTATTGTTATTAACATTACTATTCACTTCATGAGATATATTTGATGTATTATGTGTATTTTCTTGGTCTATTAAATATTCATTAAGGTCTTGAAGATACGATTCATCACTACCAATATAATTTAGTATTTCTGGGAAATAATTCAGTAAATTACGTCGAAGAGTTATTAGATGATTTTTGATATAAAATATGATTGAATTAATATCAAGCTTGGTTGTAGATACATAATCCTTAAGTTTCGTAAATGATGAATAATCGTTATTATTTATTAGTCTTTCTAATCTCAACGATAATTTTATAAATAAATCCTTCATAATGTCTATTAACCCAAATATATATCTATGCTGTCCTTGCATTGATTTATTACAATCATAGAATAAACTGGTAACATCCTCAAGGTATAACATTGAAGCTATGAAGTTAGTATCAATAATGGTGTTATATAAGTCCTTCTTTTCTTTATCCTTTTTTATTACTAGTGTTATTCCATTTCTAAGTAAATTAAATCTTTTAATTGATGAATGGCATGAAAGCCATCTTGTAGGGCAATAAAGGAGAAGTTTATAACTTCTAATATTTTTTTCCTTTTTTTCTTCCTTCTTATCATTACTATAAACTTCATGAATATTATTATCTATATTATTATCTGTATCAGATGTATCTAAAAGGGATTCAACTACTTTATTATATTCTATCTCTAAAGAAGATATATTATTAGGGGAATCAGGTATGTTATCTTGAGGAGAGAAGATAGAAGAGGTTAATGAATATTCATTATCAATATTGTAATTATTGGATTCGTCTTGTCTAACAGCAGACTTCTTTATATATGAAATTATCTCAACAGCACTTTTGAATATATTAGTGAAGTATTTTGGTAAACAGTTTACACAGAGTTCTTCTCTATGAAGAAAACAGTGGATGAACATACAATTCTTATTCTTCTCTAGTACTCGTGTTTTGAAGGAGTTTTTGTCTCCATTCATATTCGAAGCACCGTCAAAAGTAGCTGATACGCAATTATTCCACAGAAGGTTATTATTATTAAAGAAATTATCTACCATGTTAAATATATTATCACCTGTTTTGGAACTAATCTGAAAAATACTTAAAAATGATTCAGTAAACTTTTTATTATATTCGTATCTAGCATAAACGAGTAAATAGGATTTCATTTCTATGTCAGTTGACTCGTCAAGCTGAATAGAAAATGATCCTGATTGTCTTATCCTATTTATTACTTCTTGTTGAATTGTCAAAGCAATTTCATCACTTTTTCTTTTGATACTGCTTGAGGATAACGGAAGATTAGAAAGGACTTTGACATTCTTTAACCTTTCATATTCTTCAATAATAGGTTTAACTAATTTTTCTCCAGTTCTGTAGCTGTATCCATTCTTTGAAATGGAGTAGGCGATGAAATATGAAAGCTTACTGGATAAATCTGAAAAGCTAAAGAGAGAATTTGAGTATTCTGTGTTTTCATTATGATCTTTTAAGAGTTCTTGAATGTCATCATATGTATATTTGCTTAACCCATGTTTATTCTTGAAATGAGTGAAGAGTTTTGAGGCTTCATAACCTTTACACGTGAGAGTAGACTCACAGATTAAACAAAAATAGGAGTTTTTTGTTAATTTTTTAAATCCATAAACAACTGGATTGGCATTATATCTTTTAACTCCTTCTTTTACTTCACTATAATATTTGGATTTAGGATTAATATCTGGTTTATTATTCGTTTCTTCTGTAATTATGTCATCATCTTTTTTTTTTTCGTCTGTTGTAGACTTGTCAATCTATATATATATATATATATTACTATTAATATACTTGTAATTTTTTAAAGTACTGTTCCATGTATTTAAACAATAAAAAAAGTTTATCTAATATAGAATGTTCTTTTTGGTTTAGCAAAACATTTTCCCTTATATTTTTGTTTTTCCCGTGTTTTCATCACTTAAAATAACTATGAAAATCACGGTAATAAAAAAGTAACTTTGTTATTTAAGCGCAAAAATTTTGGTCCTTTCGCTTAACGAGTAACTACGTGGTGACCCCTGTTTTTCCTGGAAAGGCGATATTCGTTAGAATAAAGCCATTTGGTCGAATTTATAAAGATTTCTCAATGTTTTCTTATGATATATGATTTTTAGGTCAACTGTTTTTATCAATTACTAAGCATGTCCTCAGAAAAGAAAGCCCTCGAATCTGTGAATCAACCATTGAGTATATTTACATATACATTAAATTTGTATACAATTCAGTACCTGATGAAAATCAACCATTGGAGAAACAAATGAGCACTACCTGTAAGAGTCAATATATTCTATCTATAAATCAATTTAGCTCTTGGCTCTACACGATCGAAATCAGATTCTACAGTCTCTATTAATATGATTATTGGAGAAGATCATTATGATGGAAACGCTTCTTCTCTAGGATCTATTATTAATATTTCTAATAATATTTTTGGTAGTGGTCTCTTGACACTACCTTATATTTTTAGAATGTTTTCTTTCTTTCCAGCCATTATTGTCATTACATGTGTATTCTTCTTAAGTTTGTTCTCTTTTATATTACTTGCAAAAACATGTAATATGACAAGACAATACAATTATAGAGATATGTGTACTATATTATTTGGAAAAGCATGGGGTTATGTTGTCCAAGTTATTATGCTTCTTTATGCAACTGGATCTTGTATAGCTTATGCCACAGTTATTGGAGATAATTTTGTTGGAGTATTTCAAAACTTCTTTCCTGATATTGAATTCTTACATACAAGAGTTTATGTTGTTTGTCTTATTATTTTATTATTCATATTCCCAATCTCTTTTTTCAAAAGTATGCTTTTTTTTTGTCATTGATTTCTTTTTTTTTTAAATAATAATAAGACAAGCAAAATATAATTTTATGTATTTATAGATTTGAATGGATTGAAATTCACTTCTTTTTTAGCTCTTATAGGAGTTGGAATTTGTATTAGTGTTACAATCATTGAAGAATGTAATTTTGGTCAAGTGAATTCTACTGTAAAATGGTTTGATATTACTGCCAGTTCATTTTCAGCTCTTCCTATGATATGTGTTGCATTCAACACTCACTATAATGCTCCACGTTATTACTATGTATGTCATAAATATGTTATCATATATTATTCATATAGTTTTCAATATTTGTATATTATTTCTTATGAAAATATAACAATTAATTGCCATTATTGTTTAATTTTTTCTTGTTTATAGGAATTAAAAGATAGATCTATTCCTAAATTGAGATATATTCTATTATGTTCATTTGGAATAGGCTTACTATTTTATATTATTATTGGAAGTATATATATATATTTATTTATTATGAAGTCCATCTGTGTTCTATTTTTGTTTTTTATAGTTGCTGGTTATTTACAATTTGGAGTTGAGGCTCAAGGAAATATTTTACTTAATTATGATATTTGTATTTATTCTTTATAATAAAGTTATAACTTTTTTTTTATTAGTTTTTGTTTAATGATTGAATTTACTTTATGTATCCTATCTATATATTAGACTCTATTTTTGCTACTTTGGGTCGTTTAGGAATGGGTATTTGTATTGTATTCAGTTATCCATTAGCTTATATGTCTGTTCGTAATTCATTACATATCTTAGTTTTCCCTAATGTCAATGAAGAATCTATTCTCTATCGTCTTCTGTATATAGATATATAGTCATTTATTTGTTGTTGTTTTTTTTTAATATTATGTTTTTATTATTATTATTATATTTATATTATTTAATTATTACACTTTACAATTAAAATTTATATATATATAAAATACTAAAATTATACTGTTTTCTACTTTTTTTATTTTCTTTCTACCTATAGTTGTTCTGTCTTTATTATTTCTATTACTGTTTTCTTATCACTTGTGATTGGTAATATTGAGACAATCGTTGGATTTAATGGTAGTTTATTTGGTGGTATTATTGTATTCGTTATTCCTGGATTCTTATATATAGAGTATATTTTTTATTTATATATATATTTTTTTTTCATATCTATATATATCACCATTTATTATTCATATAACATTATATTCTTAGTTTTTTCTTTTATATTATTTTGTTCATATATATTTATTATTTGTTTCGATATATAGAAGCTAAAAAGGCAATTACAGACAATATTTGGACTTCCGTCAATATCTATATAGCCATTCTTTCCATTATTATTGGTATATATATATTTATTATAATTCATTAATTTATCTTTATTCTTTTTATTTATTTTATATAGGTATAGCAACATGTATTGGAGGTACTTATTTACAAATCATGAAGCTTATTAATTAGTGTTTTCATTTTTTTTTTTCTTAAATTTATTTGTTGCCATTATTCTAGAATTATTAGAATTGTTTCTTTTTTTTTATTGGGTTATTTATTGTTTCTGTATAAATTATGTGTTTTATTATAACTTATTATCGAGTTGGATTATTTATAATCGTATTTCAATATTTTTTTTACGATTAAAAATACACATTAAAATAAAAATTACGAACAAAATGAACAATGATTTTTTAATTATTATACTGATTTTAACTAAAGTGTTCGTCATCGTTTTGAATGAAATCCACTTACATGAAATAGTAAAACTTTTACGTAAGCAATCTTATTTTGTATTTTTTAGATATTCTAGTTATTTTATACATAAAAATATAAAAGAATAATAAAATAGTCAAAGTAATCTTCACAAGAATAATCCAAACTTATATTATTAACAGAAAAACTAATTTACATGTATAATATATACGTTTATACATGCAAAAAATATATATTTAATAATTTTAAACAAAATAATAATCAGAAAATATTTTTTTTTATTTAGTTCCATCTTTACTATTTATTTATATTGATTATTTACACAAAATTTAGATTATTCTATTTTTTTTGCATTATAAAAGTAGTTACTTCATTTTACTTATATATACGAATACGTATATGTATCATCATTAAGAATACATATATCTTCATTTTATTTCAATCAAATAATTGATTTGATGTTAGAAAATAACAATGTCATCTCTTCTAATATATGCTTGTGAAGCAAAGCTTTACAGAGGCGCCACTGGTCTAATGGTTAGGATTCCACCCTTCCAAGGTGGAGGTCCGGGTTCAATTCCCGGGTAGCGCAACTTTTTTGTTATATTTATTTTTAATACTAACTTTTATTTATTATTTTTTTTAACTTTAATTTTTTTGTTTTAAATAGAGACTTGCAAAATTATTCCCGCGGGAATTTTAAAAATTGCACTTCTTAAATTGCACTTTTTTTATTTGAATTGACAAAAATGTATTATTGCCACAATTAGCTATATTTATGGTTGCTATGCTCTAGTCTTGATCAGTATATCTGTAATAGTGTGTGATTGTTTCATTTTTAAAGGAATTAATGTTCTTGTGGCACTTTAGCAGAAAATATTAGACATTCCATTTACAAAAGTCTTTTTAAATGGTCTTAAAGATTGATATATGAAACTAAAATGCATTCTTAGTGTTTCTAGTCATATACAACTGAGAATTATAAAAGTCACTGTTAAATTATAACGAAATTAAGTGATTATCCTTCAAATTATTTTATGTGGATTTATCTAACATTTTATCTTTCATTATTATCTAGATTATATATAAAGCATCTTAGATATGAAAAATAATATAAAGAAGAAAATATGACAACACATTTCCCCATTCATTTCCATAAAAATTGAAATTTAATTTTTTTTTTACCAAATTCAATTCGATACAAGACATCATTCTAAGCTCATTTATGAAGGTTCCACTTGAAACAACCTATTTAAACCACTTAATTGTGGCAAAAGTTAAAAAATTGCACTTTTTTTTTTGTGACCCTAAAAATTGCACTTTTTACCCGGGAATGTCAAGTCTCTAGTTTTAAATAAACGCACTTGTAGGCAGGTTTTTGTTGTTTAGCAAAGTGGCGCTTGGACCACCACAGACAGCCTCAAAAACAACCACCGCCTGGTGCTGGAAAAACCACATACCGACGGAAAGGTTACCACCAACCGGCGCTTCGAGGACCATTTTTGACTGTGAACAATTTTTTTTAAGAAGCAGTTTCAGAAATATTTTTGGCGGAAACAACACCACTTTTTGCCTCTTGACGAACATAAACACGCGAAATAAAAACACATATTTACTCTTATTTAGCGTAAAGTGGGTATTAATGACACATTAACAGGGTCTAATAAGTTATTTTAGAAGTCATTTACATTTAATTAAGATTCTTTTTTATTCTCAAAACAACTCATTTTCATCTCAATTGTAGTATAATAAAATAACAATAAAAATAACAAAATACAAAAATAATAAATAAATAATTAATAAATTAACATAGTATTTTAATATGTTTAACAGCCATCCCAAAGCATTGTTTTTTGACCATTTTGAGTAGCTATAAAAATGTAATTATAGAAATGTTGATAATATAATAATAATAAATAACATACCTTATATAGAATATATCAAAAGCAATCGTCCCTTCTAATTCTATACCAGTTCTGACAGCCTATAAAAAGAAAATCATAGAATTGATCAAAAATATAATAATAATAAATAGCATACCTTTTACAAACACATCAAGCGCCACCTCATCTTTAGTTTCAAAACTATTCTGAAAGACTATAAAAAGTTTAAAATAAAAATGATAAAAATATAATAATAATAAATAGCATACCTTGAACACACACATCAAGAACCGATTATACTTCAAGGACCACCAGCTAGAAGAAGACAACTTTCAAACCAAGTCATTCCTGTTCAGTAGAGCACTAAAGACGAAGTCCTAACTTAATCCAAGAAAAACATTGTGCTCATCTTCTATTTGTTTGAGTCATAAATGATAACTATATAATAGAATATATGTAAGAATAATGATACATACCATCATAATTCAAAAACAGCAACAACACAATATTTAATAAATAAAAAAATTATGTGAAAATCTTTTATAAAAAAAATTAAAATCCAGCCCCAAAACGGAATTTGTAAAAAATTTCACTACATAAAAACAAATTTTAATTTTACCCCCTCAGTGGTTTCTCTTTTTTTATCTCTTGAGAGACTGAATACTAAAAAGTTAACATAGTTTAAATGTTACTGTCTATTTATAATCAATGACTATTATTTTTATTTTTGTGTTATGGTAAGTAAAATTAGGTCACTGAAAGAGCAATGACCAATTTTGAACACAATGAAAACCATATTGTGTTTAATTGTGTAATTATATTAATTATATACTGCTTCATTATGATAGTTAGGTCATTTAAAAAAAGAAAATGTTAAATCTGATATACTTTTACAAACTGATTGACTAATTCTTTTAAAAATATTTTTTATGAATAATTACTGGTTCTTTTTATTGCTACATACTTGTAGAAATGAATGTATAAAGAAATAAGTTTTTAGTGAATCAATTCAAAGAGTATTAATAGAAATTAAAGTGTAAAAAAAAATATTACTATAAACAAAACTATATATGTATAAACCTCTTACTTATTTAGCTAGAAACGTTAATAATAAACTAATTAATATTCTTATGATATAAAATAAAAGAAGAAATAAATAAATTAAACAAAATAATATTATAAACGAATATATATATAGTATTTAGTAGATAATAAAAAGAATAATAACATGAAATAGTAATTAAATATATATAATATTTTATTCCAGTTTATTATGTTCATAAAGCGTTCGTTCGATTGATTGTAAGAGAAGTTAACAGAAGAATGGATAGAGAAGCTTATTTTATATAAATAATACTAATAATAATAAGATATAGATTTAGTATAATAGATTAAGAAGAAGGTAAGATTAATAATAATAATAATAATAATAGTTATATATACTAATAGCTTCATTAATTTAAAACAACTAAATATAATCTTCTGTATATATATAAGAAACATAAACTTCATTTTCCCCTATATATAATTCTTTTATAGCTCCTATATTTTAGCTATTATTATTTCATCATTTTATTTAATATTCTTCTGTTATTGTATAGTTAAAAAAACAAGTTGATACAATACATACCTTTAAATATATATGTATAATAAAGTGGCATATAGTAAAGAATGTCAGGCTTCATATATATATTGGGATATAAATTGAAGAGAAGGGATATAAATTAATAGAATTGCAGCATAATCTGACTTTCAAAATCATTTTGATAGTTGTTGAAATTGTTCATGACATAATAGGAGAGATGAGGAAGTAGTATATATATAGAATCATAGGTATCAGATCTATATTGACCCACAATTTGTGAGAGTAGTTGAAGACCTAAAAGGGGAGGTAAGGTGACTGTAGTGGGTAGGCAGTGGGTAGAGACGGTAGTGGGAGGGGTTTGAATGGGTGTTGGGGAGGTAGTTGTTATATATAGAGAGGAATCAGGATTTGTAGGTAGAGAGAATAGGTAGGAGATCAGAGAAGGAAGTAAAGGAAGACTATATATATAGTTATATATAATAATAATAATAATATGCTTTATTAAGATATTATAAATAAATAATAAAACAAAATACATTTCTTTTTTCATAATATTAATATAACTCTTTAATAAGTTGACAATAAGTACATATACATCTAATGTATTAATATATATAGAAGAGAGAGAAGTAATCATATTCATAATCTCTATTAATTCTTCATTTACATGTAAATAAAAAGGATTTAAATCTGGTTGGCGGGGAAGAGGGACTGATGAATTCTCAATTTGGCGGGAACTGAATGTTTGTAATCCATCAAGAATAGATGTCAAACAATTTATTATATAAGTCATATAATCATCTATATATATGTATATATAATAATAATAATAATAATAAATATTTACAAATATATAAATATAAAATATAATCATAATCTTAATAATAATATATATAATTACGAATAATTTGTTCATTAGAAATATTATTATTTGAGGGGTTTTGGTTATGAATACAGGCACTTATATTGGATATACAGAAACGAATAGAACTCTATATATATGTATATATATATGCTGAAATATAAACATAATAATAATAATAATAATAATAATAATAATAATAATAATAATAATAATAATAATATTTATATACCTTATGAAAATCAAAATCTTGTCGAAGTAAACGTGTGAATGAACATATTTCAAACAATATATATAAGTATTCTAAGGGTAGTGAAGAAGGTACTGAAGGGTAGGGAGAAAGAAGAAGAGAAGGCTTATATAATAATAATAAATATAATAATAATATCAAATATAATAATAATAATACATATAATAATATATGCATACCTTAAGTAATGTATATAGTTCTTCTAGTTGTTCATCAGTAATAAATATTTTATGTATATATTTATTTAGTAAATATCCACTTCTCTTCATAAGTCCTTTTTCTTGGCATTGTAAACCAAGTATATATATAGAGAAACAAACGTCATATGTATTCTCCATTGAAGAAAGAAGATTTGTATATCTATAACATAAATATATATATATATATATATATATATATATATATATATATATATATATATATATATATAGTGAATAGTAAATAATAATAAATGTGATAATAATTATAAGTCTATATTTACCTATATATAGTTTCTTCAAGAATAGAAATAACAAACACATGCTTATGGGCAGCATAATCGCGGTTATTCGAGAAACACATTAACATATTCACAACAAATGGACCCATAGAATCTATAATATATATATATATATATATATATATATATATATATATATATATATATATATATATATATATATATTTAAAAAAAGTAATGCAACCAATTTAGATATAATAATAAAAAAAAATAAAACAATAATAATAATAATAATAATAAACATTATAATAATAATGCTATATACCCTTCAATGTTGAGTCTCCAAATACAGATATTAAATGATAAAGAGCTTCTATATATCTCCATGTATATTTCGAGTGATCCCCGCGGGGATCAGCAAGATTTTGTTGAAGTTGTTCTAAGAGTAATGTAACATAGCTACCTACTTTTGTAGGATTATTCTTTAATATAGTTTGTGCCAATTTATAAACTTTTGTTTGATAATCATATATATCAATGTTAAGAGATAAATCTTCAGATAAATCAAAATTTTCAGGGAACCTATATATATATATAATATTATGTAGATTCTAATTGAATCAATAATAATTTAAATAAATAAAATAAAATAAAATAAAATAAAATAAAATAAAATAAAATAAAATAAAATAAAATAAAATAAAATAAAATAAAATAAAATAAAATAAAATAAAATAAAATAAAATAAAATAAAATAAATAATATATATATACATCATTTGTTGAATAATCGAGTCCATGACAGAAGGGAGAAGAGATAGAGAAGGGAAGAGAGAGAGGAAATAAGGTTGTTCAATATGACTGCAATAATCGTGGAAATGAAGGAAAATTAATAAAGAACGAGTAGAATAGATTTAAAATAGAATAAAAATAGAATAGTATAAATATGAAAGGATATAATTAATATTTCAAGAACAGGGTATACACAGGGTGAGGGATAAAATGTGACTTTCCCAAGGAAATCGAGAGATATAGAGAAATAAATAGAAAGAAGAGATGCAAGACGATTATCAGCCTGTATAATAAATGGAATAATAAATATAATGATAAAATAATATTAATAAAAAAATAATAATGATAATAAGTAGAAAATAAAAATAATAAATAGAATAATAAAACATAATAATAAATAGCTATATATAATATATACATCATTCTTAATAAATACATGAAATTGAGCCAGTTCATATCCAATAATATTAATCAGTTCCGCTAGAATAACAAGGAAGTCCATATCAATATCTACAGGAGAAGAGAAAGAAAGAGAAGGAGAGAGAGTAGTATATATAGAAGGTAAGAAGTTAAAGAAGAAGAGATAGTTGTATATATAGAAGGAGAGAAATAAATGTATTAAATATAATAATAAAATATAGAATAATAATAATAATAATAATATATAAAAGATATATATTGAGTAGAATGAGACAGTTAATCTTATCATCTAGACTCATACCTTTATCAATTATTATAGCTATCATCAACTTTATTTATTGAATATATTATAAAAGTCTTCACAAAAGCCATTAATAAAATGAGATGAATTCGATATATATAAGTCAAAATATTTATGGTAATTCTGTAATATTCATAGACATATACAGAACAGACTCTATATATACATATAAAAAATAATATGTATACTAAGTATAATAATAATTTAAGAAATAGGTATAATGATAATAATATATATACAATCATTTCACTATTATTACAATCTAAATAACACCCCAATTGTGATTTAGTAATACAGAAAGAACGGTTTCTAACAAACTATGTTAATAATAAAAAATATAATAATAGTAATAATATACAGTTTATTAACCTTCAACAAATAGTGCTTTATTCACGATTATATATAGAAGAATTGAAAAAGAGACATACCTATAGAATAAGGACAGTAATTAAGGAGACTATATATATATTAAGAGTAACTATTATATTTATATAAATAATATTATAATAAATAAAAGAATACATAATAATAATATAATCTATATCTTCATTTATTGTGTTCATTAACGAATATTCTTTATGATAATAGTGTTCATTTTAAAGCTCTTTCTGTAAGTGACATTAATTGTTTTTGTATAGATATATAGAATAAGGAATACTATCAAGAGACTAAGTATAAGAAAATTGAGAAGACAAAGAAGGTATTGAAATACTATTTATAAAGATACTAAAGATTATGATTATAATAAAGATGATAATGATATATATATACAGAATATATTGTTTATTTTTATATAATGAATTAAATATAGTAGTAATAGAAGCAGATTCAGTATGTATTTTAATATATATTTTAATACATTTGTAAACTATAGAATAATAATAATATAATAAAAGGATAAAAGGTAATTATAATAATATATATAGTGTATATATATGGTTTTCTATAGATTCAATAAGACAGATACATAATAAATTTCTATAAAAACTCACTATTTCTGTTAGCTTGTTCATTTGAATATACCTGTAAAGTATTATTTAATTAATATATATATATACTATTATTATAAATTTTGTTAAAAAAACATCTTTCTTTTGTATCTTACTTTTTATTATTTTTGTATATAATAATATTATTTAAAAACCTAAATATAAATAAATATAAATATATTCATATATATTAAATAAAAAATGTATATATATGTATATATTCTTCTTAATAATAAAAAAGTATACATATATACCATCATATTCAATTAAAATTGTTTTAAACATCATTTGTTAATTAAAAATTTCCTATATAAACCATAAATAAGATAAAAACTATTATAAAAAATATATTATTAAAAAAATATTATTAATAATTAAAAGTAATATATATATATATAATAAAATATTGAACTATAGAACTAACTGTAAATATACAATAAAATAACTATATTCAGTATATTTAAAGTTAATATAATTAGAATAGCATTGTAAAATAATATAAATTAAATAAAAAACAAAATTAAATAAAAAATATATATGTATAAATATTTACCTATAAGAATTTTTGTATTTGTTTTTGTTTCTTAATTTTGAATATTTAATAACCCAAGATGACATTATTGTAGTATATTTAATATCCTAAATTAAAATAAATAAATAATATAAAATAATAAATATATACAAAAAAAAATGATCTCCCATTCTCTCCCATTTTGAATTTCTTGAATTTATTTTGATTTGAAACTGTTCATATACCTTTTCAGAGTACCTTGAATCATTCCAATTATCAATAACCTATATAAAAATAATAATAATTATCAACATTTACAATACTTAGTTTAGCATACTTCTGACTACTTTATCACAATTGAATCACTGTCTAATAGCTTCAGGTACTGTCAATAACCTATAAATACAAATAAATATGAATATAATTGTAATTAAGTTTTTGAGTTTCAAATAAAAAGAAAATATTAATACTACAGAGATGATATATACTTCCTGAGATAGCTAGAATAAAAAATAAAATATAAATACTAATAATTCATTCAGAATATGTATTTAAAATGCTGCTTTTTTTTATAAGAAAATAAAGTTAATTTTTTTTATAAGAAATTTACAGTGTAATTCTTTTAATACAAAGTCAGTCGCCACTGAATTTTCTTAAAACAGAAAAAGTCTGCCTACTATTTAACTTTAGATTATAAAAATCATTGAATTATTATAAATGGATTTATTGATAAAACTATTAATTATATTTGTTTGTACCGTTTTGAATGAAGAAGAATTTGTGTATAGAATGTTATTCATTAACTTTAATAAGAATAAAAAGGAAAAAAAAGCTAATTTGTTAAAAATATTTTTTTTGATATCCTTAAATAAAGTATTCATATAATGTGTCTACCAAGTATTCTAAGCACAGTCAAATGCAAATTATTCAACAAGAAGATAATTAAGAAAATGTTGATATAATCGTAGTATTCTTTTTAATTTTATTTAAGGTTCTTCTAACTGTCCTCATCAAAATAAACCCAGTAGACACCTATATTCAACAGTTTAATACAATATTTTTCCATCACCATTAACTAGTTGTTTCTATAACATTTTCACATCAATTACAAGTATCATCGACTTTCCAAACAATATATATTATTCATATTAAAAATTATATACTCTAATACAAAATAATTAAAAAAATGTAATGTTGTGTTTGCTTTTTATAAAAAAATACACAAAATGAGTATCAAGCGCCACTTGGTGGTCAGAAAGTCGAGGTAAAAAAAGATTTAAGAGCGTGTTCATTTTTTTTGGCGCTTAGGGGTACCACCAAATGGGGCTACACGGGAAAAACCTGCCTACAGGTGACGTCCAATTGATTATTCTACTATATATCCAAATGATTCCTTATCAATATCAAAATGCTTCATAATTTTATGTTACTTATACGAAACAAAAAAAAAACTCTCTTACATTTTGTTTAGAGTACAATTAAAAATATAGATAAATTTTTATATCACAAAAGAAAATAAGCAAACAAATAAGTATAAGTAAAAACAAATTGAATAATTATAAAGAAAGTGAAATATGTAATACTCATGAAAAACAATTAAAAAAGGCAAAAAAATAAACTAAGAGACTATATGTATATTTTAATAATTATATCTAAGATTAGAATAAAACATATATATATATATATTATTGTGTCATATAAATAACAATAACAAAAAAAACATAAATAATATAAAGTATAAATTTTATTAATACTTAAGATTGAATAATGTTTACTTTTTATCTTCTTTAACATCTTGTATATGTTTTCCAAGATGAAGAGGCTTATGACCAGGAGCTGTTAATTGATCCATATAAGACATAAAACGCTCACGATATTTAGCTATATAAAGGGTATATTAATAATAATAATAATAATAATAATAATAATAATAATAATAATAATAATAATAATAATAATAATAATAATAATAAATATAAACATAATATATACGTGGGAATTGGACAGAAACACCTTTATTATCCATAACCATACTCTTAAAAGTTAATTCACCGAATTTACGTGTATTAAATTGAATAAGAATATCAATAACACCCATAAAATATAATTCTTTTCCATCATCAGAAAGCATACCACCACAATCGCTCTTCCAGAAAGGTACATCGGGTTGTTCGACATATTTACGGGGAGGAAGAGGATTATCAAGATAATGAACACCTAATAATAAACTATATATACAATAATAATAATAATAATACTTAATTGTCTTATTATAATAGTCTAAATAAATAAAAAAATAAATAAATAAAATAATAAAATAAAATAAAATAAAATAAAAAATACCTATAATCAATAATACCACAATCAGATAAGAATTGTGTATCTTTTTCTAATTGGTTCATTAATATAGATGTTCTCTTACTATCCAATCGGATACGTTGATCTAATTCGATCATATCTAAATCCTTTAACGCACGAGTAATATCCGTTCTCTTCTCCACAGGAGTACTATATAATAATAATAATAATAATAATAATAATAATAATAATATATATATATATATATATATATATATATATATATATATATATATATATATATATATATATATATACTATCTACCGACCCAGGATCCCTTGATATCAAATCGACGATTAATCTTAATAGGACGATCAAATAAATTACCCATTACCTATATATATATAGTATATAAATAATATAATATATAAAATAAATATAAAAAAACATAAATATATACAACAAAATAAATTTTCTTTCCAGGACCTTCTTTATTATTAAATTTAATACAATGAGCTCCTAAGAAACGAACAATAAGTGTATCTGGATTACATATAATATGATTATAATATTGAGATAAAATCTTTCTAAAGAATTTATGTTCAGTCTTTGAAATAGTTTTTACCATATAACGGCCATCGGAAGAATAATAGAAGAAAGATCCACTTTTACCTATAGTAAATATATATATAGAATATATATATATAATATTATAATTTTTAAATACACATATAAATAGAATTATACATATATATACCTTCAGAACATAATTCAGAAAGAGTAGATAAGTTACCTAACATAATATTACGTAATATTTGTTGAGGACCAACAGAAAGCATATAATCATCGGCACTGATATTCCATTCTTCTCGTAATTTACGGAATACCATAGGAGCATAATCAACAAATCGACATGTCTATAGAATATAAAATATAGTAATTAATTGAAAATCATATTAAAAAAAAAATAAAAAAATAAAAAAATAAAATATATATAAGTATAGAATGGAATACTAAACATAATAAAATAATAATAACAACAATTATTATTATTACTCAAAAATAAAAATAATAATAAAAAATACTTCTCCTTCACCAGGTTTTTCTCCATGTCTAGCTGGAATAATAGTCATTTTTTCTTTCATTTTCATATCATCTGGTCCAAGAGGTCTAGAAGGTTCACTCATAACACGACCTACAGCCATACGTATACCCATCATAATATTTAATACTAAATTCCAAGAATCATGAGCAAAATGAACAGCTAAACCTTTAGAAGATGATATAAGGGCATTATGCTTATTTTGCTATAGAATATATATAGTATAGTATATAGAACAAATATAATAAAATAATAAAACCATTTGTGTTATTAATATATATATAGTATATTACAAATATAATAAAATAATAAAATAAAAATAAAACCATTTGTGTTATTAATATATATATAGTATATATACAAGATGATCATCATTTTCGATTAATAAAGCTTCATAAGGATCTTTAGGAGTTTCTTCTTCTTCAAATTCCTCTTCTTCTTCTTCACTTTCAGAATCATTTATATTAATAATATCTATATAATAATAATAATAATAATAATAATAATAATATATATATATATATATATATATATATATATATATATATATATATATATATACCAGATGTATCAGGAGTAAGTTTGGAAGCAGTACCTATAATATAAATTATAAAATAAAATAAAATAAATATAATGACTATACTAGTAAGAGTAGATTGAATATCTTCTTTTGTTTCTTTAGCAATATTTCTTTTACCATCTGTTGATTCACTCTTAAGGTTAATCTCAGGTCGTTTAAGAGCAGTAACTTCAATGAATTTCTGAACTCTTGCTATTTTACGGAGAACAGAGAGTTCTTGTGCTTTAGCTTGACTATATATTGTATTAATATCTGTAATCATAGAATCAAGAGTATCTATATATTATAGAAATAATACTAAAAAAGTATTAAAAACAATAATAAATAAAATATTCATTATATAAAATATATACTAGTTGTATTAGATTCACCTTCTTTAGGAGTAACAGTATTCTTCGCAATAACACCTATTTGCTCTACCTTATCATTAAAAGAAGCTAATGTCTCTAATACAGTCGATATATTATTCTTAATTAACTATATAAATAAACAAATATAAATATAATAACCATAAATAAATAAATAAATAAATATAAATAAATATAAATAAATATAAATATAAATATAAATAACACCAATATATACTTGTAAATCTCTATGAACAATAAATGGTAATTTCTTTGCTTGTTCCGCTTTACTAGCTCCTTCAATATTCACGTGCTTCATCCATTGGAAGAAATCTATGGATACATATAAAGCCTCCAAAAAATAAGAAATAATAATAATAATAAAAAAGTAATGAAAAAAAAAAAATAACAATTAAAATAAATAACTTACTTTTTCCTTGTAATACTCCTCCTTGGAAATCTTTAAGAGTTACTTTTCCATCATGATCTTGATCGATTTCATTAAATAGATCAGTAATAGTTTTAGCATCAGATTCTACAGATCCAGAAGAACCAGTAACACTATATAATAATAATAACCATAATAAATAATAAATAATCATATATATATATACTCATCAATATAATTAACTAAACGTTGCGTAGAAGTCATAACTAAACTGAAATGTTCTAAAGTAATATAACCCTTACGTTCAGTATCCATCATCGAAAAAGAAAAAGCCTATTTTTAAATAAATAATAATATACAACGAATAATTAATAATTAATATACAACGAAAAATCAATTTTATAATAAAAAATATTATTTAAAAGCATACTAATTTTTCATCAGGAGTTCCTTTTGTCATAATTTTAAGACCACGAACATATTCTTCAAAACTAACATGATCATCTTTATCTAAATCAAATGCAGCAAACAAAAAATCACTAAGAGCTGTATCACTAAAGAAACCAAGTACACCAAGTGAATTACGGAAATCCCAACTATCTAAACTCTCTTTTCCACGACAGAAATCTGAAAATTTGGTGTATAAATTTGTAGTTTCTTTGATACTCATACCATTAGCATCCTAATAAATCAATTAGATAATAATATTTAACACAACTTACAGCAATCTCTTGAAGTTTCTTTGAATCTACTAATTTTGGCATATTCACTTCACCTCACCCAATAATAAAACTAAAAAGGTTTATGATTAAATAAAATAAAATCTTGTTCCAAGTTTCATAAAAACCAAGAATGATTACCTTTTTAAGTTGACATT
Source organism: Blastocystis sp. Blastoise (assembly GCA_039096225.1). NCBI lineage: Eukaryota > Bigyra > Opalinata > Blastocystidae > Blastocystis > Blastocystis sp. Blastoise. The sequence goes on from JBBPEB010000032.1 coordinate 675,804, forward strand.
TATCATTTTTCCTCTTTTGATTTGGTCTTTCTTATAAATACCATTTTTTATTTTCTTTTTTTGGTTTAATTTATGATTTCATAATGAATCTCATTATATCTTTTTAAAATTATGTATTTAAAAAAACAAACACTTTATTTGAAATATCTAATTTGCATCAATATATCATTTTACAAGTCATTAAGAGTGAATTGAAAAATTTTATGCTTATTCACATGCTATTTTACTTTACAATATATATTCAGAAATTTGTTATAGCCGGTAGAAGTCATTTCATAACAAAAATAATATTTTTATTTGATCAATTATTTTTAGTATTTGTTGATAAAGCACTAATTTATTCATATTCATATGATGTAAATAAAAAACAATTAAATTGGTGAAGAGAAACAAAACATAAGGTCATTCGAGATGAATCTAAAACAATTGTTTGTTTATTGTGATTTCTTGTGAGATTTCTTTGTAACTTTGTTGGTGTTCTTCCAATAAATGAGAATTTGAAGGACAAGAATTACATTACACACAGTACTAGAGATGGTGCATATAACCATGATAGTATCATCAAGTTCAGTAAGAATAGTGAAGATTCTAGCAACGTTACCTGCAAGAGTTAATAACCAAGTAATTAAGGATAACTAGATAAAGAAATGTAAATATTAGTCATTATATATTATTTATAATGATGAAAAAATACTTATTATAGTGTATAAAGAATTAAATATATAAAAAATGATGAAATAAGATAAGAAATACATAAATAATAAAAAAAATATATAATAAATAAATAATAATAAAAAAATAAATAATCATAATAAATAAATAATAATAATAATAATAAAATATATAATAAAAAAATATATAATAATAAATAATAATAAATAATAATAAATAATAAAAAATACTTGACCAGTATGGTGTTGTTTATGATTTGTAATAATTTGAGGAACACGAGCAGCGACAGCAGCAACAGTACCCATTATAGGCATCATATATTGATAGTACACAATATATTAAGGAGAACTACTTATATACTAAAAATACTATTTATTTAGTATAGAAAAATAATAAATATAAATTTAAAAAAATATATATATTAGAAAAAGAATAATGGTAAATAGTATCATCATTATATTAAAAAGATATTTCTTTAGGAATATTCATAAGGAAATAACCAAAGAAAGGTAATCCAAGAAGGAAACATAATTTAGACATGATACTCACTTTAGACTTCTTTGAAGCAAATCTATTGAAAAATGAAAATAAATAAAAAAAAAAAAAAAAATAAATAAATAAAAAATGAATAATTATAATAATAATAATAATAATAATTATATAAGTTTAAAAATAATATATAATATATACTTCCAGAAAAGGAAAACAAGGAAAATATTTTGAATTAAAATAATAACACTTTCACCATAAGTAGAAAAAGGATAATTATTAATATAATTATAGACAACACTAGGTAAGAAAGAGAAACATTCAAGATAGAAGGACATGACATTTAAGCCAGTAACTGTTTTACTAGAAAGAATCTTAATGATTTGAGGCATCTTTAAGATTGCAGAAGCTACTACAATTCCATAACCAAGTCCTTTACTTAAAGTGATTTTCAAGCATTCCTTATCGAGAAGATCTCCTTCATTCACAAAGGTATTATAACAATTTTCTCCAATTATCATAGAAACAAATTGGTGAAGGTATTCATTTTGGAAAGGCTTTAAAATAGTCTTTACAGTTTCATTAGGTTCTGCCATAGCCAAGATTAAAAAGAGAGCAAGTACAACAAACCTATGACTCATTAAATGTAGAAACAATAGATATATTTACTTCATTTTCAAGTTAATAACGCAAAAAGTAAATGAAATTGAACTTTAGAAAAAATCAAGAATTCGAAAAGAATAGTAGATTAAGTGAAAAATGGTTCAACCAATGAATCTTGTCTGTAATTTGTTAATGAAGTTTCAAACAATTCTATGGGAATCTTTTTAAAAGTCACTAATTATTTAATCTCCACCGGGAATATTATTTTATGACTTTTTTTTCATTTTTTTCTTTTGTATAAAAGGCAATGATGTCTTATATTTACTATATACACATATATAAATATAGAAAGTCAGTATTTATAAAATTCGAATTTAAATAACAATATAGTTTCATTTTTCATCTATTATAATTCAGCTTTTTGAATAAATTTTTCAAATTCTATCATACAAACAGTCATAATCTTTCTAATGAATATAATTAAATATGTTTATTTCAATCAATCACATAAAAAATAACTCCTTTACCAAAGTTTTTTATGCTCGTTTTCGTTGAGTTCATTTTTTTTTGTGTCTTTTTCCTTTTGTTTCATCCGTCTACGTGCTAATTAAGTGCAAAAAATGTATGTTTCACTATATTATGGATGGTCTTCATTGAAGACTATGATGAGTGATAACATTACTATTGAAAATATGATTCATTATTATGTTGTGGTATTGTTTTATGTTTAGTTGTATAGATTAAGCTATATATAACTATAGGAATATAAGAAATGGATTGATGCAACTCAAATATCTCAAGTACAAATACTTTATCTTAATAAACCTGTTCCTGTAAAAGCTACATTACGGTCTCTTACAAATGAGAACAGTATTACTCTCTATGTCAGTCTTGTTAGAGATGTGAAATTTCTATTTGATGCAACGTGTTGTATATATATATTTCTTTGTATTCATTTAGTATATTATATATATAGATAATTCACTTAGTCATTATGAAGAAACAAAATCAATTTTATCTTTTCGTTATTTTACTTTTTATGTTGACAGACTCTATTTACAATCATTAAAAGTTATTCAAATTGGTATCTATATATTAAAATAAAATTATTATATATATCTTTTATGATATTTGTAAAAATATTATATTTGTCGATTCTATTTGGTCTTGTTAATATCTATATAATTTATTTTGCCAATTTTATGTATTCAAATAGTTTATATATATATATATATAGATTGTTCAAATACAGAATTAGTGACACCTTCTTTATTAAATATATTTTTTGAACATGTTGGAAAATATACATTTCGTGAACTTATATTTTTATCTGTAACAAGTATGTTTATATTTTAATATATATATATATATATATATATATATAGATTTGAATAGAAATGTTTTCTCAGCAATTGTCAACAACTTCTCAATTGCTTTGAAAGGTTTTCCTTATTTGAAACTAGAAATACTTAAAATTAGTAGTATGTTTGTATTCTAATACTTGTTTACCTAGTATTTTTATATAAATCATTTTTTTACATTTTTATTATCTATTAGTATTAATTGAAACATTGATCTATTTATATTAACTAATATATATATATATATAATTATAATAGGTTCAAAGAGTCAAGATTTACTAAAACAATTAATTGAAAATATTAAAATGTCATATTCAATTCAAACATTAATTATTGAAAGTATCTATTTATATATATATAATATTTGAATATTCTAATATCATTTTGAATTATAGATAATGAATTAAGTGATTCGCATGCAGTAATACTGTTACCATTAATATTAACCATATTTCCTCAAATTACTAATCTATATATTGGATGTATGCATTATATATATTATGTATTCATTGCTATTAAAATAATTCTTTCTTATTTTATATATCTATTATTGATTTATATATATATATATATTATCTCCATATATTTATATATATAGATAATCCAATAACTATTTCTGCATTTAATCGTGTAAACTTATCTTTAAACAGAAATCAATATTTAAAGATTTATGTTAATGGTAATTATTTACGATATATATATATAATATATAGTTTTTATAAAAATATATTATTATTTATGATAAAAAGTAATCATGATTATTAAATTATAGATACATACATCACATTTGGAGATATTTTAACCCTAAGTAATCTATTTAAATATTATATAAAATTATCACAAACTGATTTCATGGAGATAGAGAATTCAGCATATATAAATATGCTTTCTTCTAGTACCTATAATAATTATTCTTTATATAATTCATTTATTATTTGTCAGTTATATTGTTGTAATGTCCCATTATACTCTGAAGAATTCTCATTACTATTCTATCAAAATACAAATATAGATTATATTCTATCAGATATTAATAATGAAAATAAATCACAAAATCACTTGAATAATCAAGATAATCAGGATTCTCAAAAAAAAGGATTCTTCTCAAAAGTATTTTCATATGTTTTTGGATATGGACAATCAACAAATGATGTTCATAAACCTAGTGATACAGATATTGATAATCACTCTTCTTCTTCCTCTTCTTCTGCTACTATTAATAATGCTCCTATCTCTTCTTCTTCTTCTTCATCATCATCTTCTAATCGACCTATAAAAATGAATAATTCTTATTATTCCTCTACTTCTACTTCCTCTACTATTTCTAACTCAATTTCTATGAATAGTAATTCTAATACTGCTAAATATTTAACTCCTTCTATTCCTTCTAACCCATTATCAGTATCATCATCATTCATCAATAGTAATCCATCGACAACAAATACTAAATCTATTCATTCAGTATCTACAGAACAATCAATATATAATCCTTCTTATTTATCATCTTCTTCTACCAGAGAAACTTCTAGTTCTATAAGTCAATCACTATATGATAAATATTATAAAGTCAATGATATTAATAATAATGTCAATACATCAAAAGGAACATCGTCGAAAGATATTCCTTCAACAACATATAAAGCATCTTCTAGAAGTACTCTTCCTACTTCTAAACCAAAAGAAAACAGTGCGGATTCTTCTTTCTCTTCTTTAAAAGCAACTAATAATAGTATTGCTAATTCTTCTAAAAAGACAAAAGAAAATAATACTATTTCTTCTTCTTCAAAAGTGAAAGATAATAATACTGCTTCTTCTTCTTTAAAAACAAAAGATAACAATACTGTTTCTTCTCCTGCTGTTTCTTCTACAAATATGCCTTTTGATAGTAATAGCAATGATATATATAATAGTTCTATAAAGCAAATACAACCTACATATGCTACTGCTATCAATTCTTTATCTACCAGTATCAAGTCTATATCTACGAAGATCAATTCTTTATCAACTACTATCAATTCTTTATCTAATAATAATTCTATATCTAATAATAATTCTATATCTAATAGTAATTCTATATCTACTAATAATTCTATATCTACAGCTAAACCTATATCTACTACTAAGCCTATCATTGTTACTAAACCTATATCTTCTAATACTAAGCCTATATCTACTACTACTAAACCTATATCTACTACTAAACCTATATCTTGTACTACTAAACCTATATCTACAGCTAAACCTATATCTACTACTAAGCCTATCATTGCTACTAAACCTATATCTACTAATACTAAACCTATATCTACTACTACTAAACCTATATCTTCTACTACTAATTCTATATCTTCTACTACTAAACCTATAGCTACTAATACTAAATCTATATCTTCTAATACTAAACCTATAGCTACTAATAATAAACCTATAGCTACTAATAATAAACCTATATCTACAAATACTAATTCGATATCTACAACTACTAAACCTGTAACTACTACTACTAATTCTATATCTACTACTACTAATTCTATATCTACTAATACTAAACCTATATCTACTAATACTAAACCTATATCTACTAATAATTCTATATCTACTACTAAGCCTATATCTACTAATACTAAACCTATATCTACTACTAAGTCTATATCTACTACTAAGTCTATATCTACTACTACTAAGCCTATATCTACTAATAATACTTCTATTTCTACTAATACTGCTATTTCAACTACCGTCAATTCGATATCTACTACTACTAAATCTGTTTCTACTGATAAAAATTCTATATCTAGTACTACTAATTCTATATCTACTAATACTAAACCTATTTCTACAAATAGTAATCTTATATCTCCTATAAATAATACTATTTTTACTGTAAATACTCCTATTTCGACTACCAACAATTCTACATCTTTAATTAATAATCAAAAGCAAGAGAATAACATTAATTCAACTATTCCATTAAAATCAGAAACAGAATCAAATGTCGAGTCAACTGTATCAAAGAATCCATTAAATACTAACTTGGATCCTAAAAATAACAACAAAGATATATATGAAAAAATTCAATCAACAATACCTGATAATAAATATATATTTAAATATGAGGAATGCGTTGGACATGAATGCCTTTGCTGTATATATATAGATATATAATTTTTTAATTTATAATCAAAGCTTTTTTATTGGTATATTCAATTATTTTATTTATGTTCTCGTATATACATATATATAATTATATAGTTGATAAGGCTGATAGCATATTAAAGAATAAAATTTGTCTCCAAAACAATGATTATAAATCAATTTCTTTTAATGGTATATATATTTATGAATAATTTAAAATAGTATTCATTACATAAATATTATATTGTCTTCTAAAGATATTATGTATTAAAATAAAAATAATAATTCTTATAACAATTATAATGGTAATTATTATTGTTAATAGAATTATTATATTATAAATAGATTTTTTAAATAATTCTAAAATGATATGAATATACTAATTATAAATATATTAATAATTGAATAACTCAATTAATGACTATTACATATAGGTGTAATATGCGGAGTAAAAGAATTTGCATATTCTTCTATTGAATCTATGCGTGGTTGCTATTTGGAGCATTTATGTATTAAAAGTATATCTTGAATATTGCTACTAATTCATTCATTTTAGTAGTATTATATTTATGTTCAAAATCTAATTCTTATAATATTTCTATATTAATAAGAACTGTTTTTAAATTTTTATTATATGAAAATTATATATAGACATTTTTATGAAAGAAAAATGGCTATACCATTTTTTATTGAAAATTAAAACGAGATGTAGAAATCTATTGGTATTTGAAGTTATAAGTATATATATACATATATATATGTTTATCTATTTTTTAAATTATTAATAAAGCTTTTTTTGTAGTTGCTCTGTATGATTATAATTATACGTGCTCTAAATATATTTTTCTTTATAGATTGTAATCAAACACAATTTTTAAATTTTTTCAGTCAGTTAAGAGTAAAAGCATTCAGACGTTTGCTATTTTTATCAATAGAAGGTATATAAACATAGAACTTTATATTTTGTTGAGTTTTTTATGTTTTTTTATCGTATAGATTATATTATGTTGATGTATATATATATATATATATATATATATAGCGTCTGCTGATATGTCACTTACAATTTTTTGTAATATAATGAATACTTCAAATAAATTTCCACATCTTGTTTTCTTCAATATTAAAGGTATATATCATTTTAAAAAATTCTATTCTACTCTATTTATAATCAAACAGTCTATTGTCTTATATATACATATAGAAACGCAATATAACTCTATGAATAGAGGCTGTAAACAAGATCTTATAAAAATAGAATTTTATTTAATGTTTCGTTATTATATTATAGGTATTTTTTAACTATCTTCTGTACGAGTTATAAGTGCATAGTGTTTATCACTATACCTATTCTATTACATAATCTATTTTATTAAATAATTTCTTTTAAATACTTCCCATAATTTTTATACATGTATTTATATAGTTATAAAGAAAGTGGAGCTTAGTACTTCTTTACCATTAAGTTCATATATAAGTGGCCTGGATTCCTCTATTTATGAACAATTGAAGAATATATCATTATATAACAAAACTACTATTACTCAAAATGATTTATTGGATTATGTAGAAAAGTTATATGCTATTGGTTATGCTGAAGAATACAAAAAAATCACAAATAAAGAATACAGTGGAGATTTTTCTAAAATGAGTAGAAAGGAAATGAAGAGAGTTATAAGAGCTGCCATGAGAGCTAATAGTAATTCTACTGCAAGTTCTAAAATTACTAATAGAACTACTGTTAATAATAATAATTCTAGAAGAACTCGAGGAAGGATAGCTGATAGAAATATAAGAAATAATCAAATTGTTTTAAATAATCAACAGTCAACAGCTATTTCTGATAACAAAATAATAAATAATATTTCTACTTCTACTTCTTCATCTGTTTTATCAAGAACAAAATCAGGATATGTACAATTTGAACAAGAATCAACTTCTCATTCATATAAATCCGCACATTTTGTAGAAATATATATAGAAAGTCATGCAGATTATGATATATTATGTATATATATAATAATATTTTTATTATCTTTTTATATATATATATATAGTTGATGAACATAATCAGAAATATTTTACAAGTACGATACGATCCTATACTAACTATAAAACTAAAGACATCAGAATTATTGCATGGAGTATATATATTATATGTATCATTTTACTTTGTATTATCTATATATATCTAAATATCTAAATATCTATAGATATTGATTGTTCTACTCTCAATGATATTTTAAATACTCAAATGGTTGCTATTTCTGATTTTACTCAGTTAGTTCTTCGAAGTATATATTATTATTATTTATTTACTATTTGTCCATAAAGATAGATTAATATGAACTATTATTAAATTTAATTATTCTCTATATATTTATTCTATATATCTCTATATATATAAAGATATAACTAAATGTGAAATGAAAGATATAAAATGGTTTGTTAATTTTATTTCTAAAGTACCTTCATTAAGATTAATTGAGATTAAAGGTATATAAGTATTTCTATTTATATTCAATTCTTTATAATATTCATTTCTCTCTATCTATATGTATTCTTTTTGTAAATCTTATATTCATAATGTTTCTTACAAAGTATTATGTAATATAAATAGTATATAATAATTATATATTTGTATCTATAGACTGCTCTCCTATGTTTTTCTCCTGTCTCAATGAATTTCAATCTTCTAAATCTTTATTTCCTTCTTTGAATATATTATCTATAAAGGGTATATATATTATAATTATAATAATATTCTCATTTATGTTATTCTTTGGCTATTTATGGTTACAATTATATATATAAATAATATTTAAATTATTTTTTATATAATTATATATATATGATTATATATAGCGGCATCAATGGATTCTAGAACAATTTCAATTATTTATGATATTGTGAATGTATCCTCTGTTTTCTCTAAACTTTTCTATATCCAATTTGATAGTATATATATATATATATTAATAACTAATTTTTATTAGTAAAACAAATAACAGGACAAGATTATATAAATAGTCATAATTATTTATATATTTGTGAATATATTATGAGGATTAGATATTATTTTATAAGTATATATATATATATATAAATTATTCTCCTTATTATAAATAGTGTTAATGACATGAGATTCTGTTTTTTTTAATAATATTATTATAAAATATGATTATTTCTTGACTACTCTTTATACATGTATATAGATATAATAAACTCTCCATTCTCACAAATGCTTAATTTTTATGGATGCTATCGTGCTCTAGCTGAAAAACATACAGATATTCCATTTGATTCTATTTATAATGATATAATAGAAGAAGAAAATATAAATAATTATGTATCTGTATTTTTGAAGAAAATAGAATCTTATCCAGTTATTTCATGGTCACAAATTTTATCTATAGATAATAAAAATGATGATAATGATATGAATAATAGTATTTGTCAATCGGATAATGATATAAATAATAATGATGATGTTATTGATAATAATGATGTTATTGATAATGATAAGGATAATGATAGTGATGATAGTGATGATAGTAATGATAGTGATGATAGTGATGATAGTGATGATAGTGATACTGAAGATAAAGATGTTGATGATAAAACTGATAATGATAAGGATAAAAATATGGTTAATTATGATAATAATGAGAATATTGATATTGATAATAACAATAACAATAACAATAACAATAATGCAACTATTATTATTGATAATATTCATAAAGAAAGTATTGAGTCTATTTCTCCTCCTCCTCCTCCTCCTCTTCCTCATCATTCTATCTTCCAATCTCCTTCTCCTTCTCCTTCTCCTACTTTTACATTTATTACTAAACATAAATCTAAAAGCAATAATAAATCAACTACTACTAATAATAATATTAACAAGAATTCTAATCTTAAGAACTCTTTATCTTTACCAGTTCCTCCAACATTAGTTCTTCCTCCATCTATAGATCTCTCTAGTAATATAAGTCAATCAAATTCAACTTTATCTTCTACTACTAATGACTTAAACGCTAAAGAGAATATTATATGTCAGAATAACATTATTAAGGATACTATTGATTCAAATAAGAATCAAATAGATAATGAATCAATATCTACTAAACAAACTATTCCTAATACTAAAGATATATCATCATCTACCAACGCTTCTTCTAACAATCAAAATATCATTATTCAGAATCATTCAGATACACTTAATACTGCTGAAATAACTCCTAAGGCATCAACAATATTAGATTCTTCATATTCTTCAATGTCTACAACTAATAATCAGGAGAATAATTCTAATTCCTCTTCCAATAACAATAATATAGAATCAATATCGACAACTAAAAATATATATTTTTATAGTGATAATGCAGATTATATAAATATACATTTATTTACGGGAATCAAAGAATTGCCATTATTTACTGAAAACCCAATTGTTTCTAGTATATATATTCTTTAGCTATATAATTATAATAATTTAATATGTATATAGTTACTCAAAAGGATTATACTTTATATTTTGAGAATGGGAAAGAGATTCTTATTCCTGAAAAACCATTTACATTAATTTTACATGGTATATAAATATATATATATATATATATATATGATTAAAGTTATTAAAAAAGTTAATTCAATGTTAATATATATTATTATTATATTATACATGTATATAGGTCCATTTGAAACTGATATTATGTCAATAATGCTGATTTTATTTTCTGATTATTTTGATTATATTATTGCTATTACTATGAAAAGTATATATATATTATCTAATGTTTTTATAAATGAGTTATCTTTTAATATATATTTAAATGAAATTGAACTTGAAATAAACATATATATTATTATAGAGATTGATTGTTTTAAAGCAGCTTTTTATCCTATATTAATGTATCTATTTGAAAATTGTCAGCAATTAATATCTTTCTCATTTGAAGGTAATTATTTTATATGTTTAATTATTATCTATTATAAATATAATTATTATATATATAATAACTCTTTATAATAATATGTTTTTTTTTAGGTTTTTTAAATAGAATTAATTTAATTATATATATATATATATAGATTGTTCCTTTAAGGATATAATAACAGATTTACAACAAGCAGTCATATTGTGTCCTGTCTCTATTTCTTATCTTTGTTTTAATGGTATTTACTATATGTTTATATATAACTATTCTCTCCTTTGTATTCTTATTCTTCCTCTACGAAAATTATACTATTTTATTTAAAATATATTTTTAATAATATTTAATAATAATTTTTTGGAATATATATTATATATAGAAGTTAATATGACTAAAGAATGTATTATTCGCTTATATGATATGATTATGACAACCAATTATTTTAAACAACTTATTGCTCTTTGGATTAAACGTATATATATATATTTATATATCATTAAACCTTGTATTTTATAGCAAAAGATAATGGTTCTAACTATATAACTTTATTAAGTGAATACTGTAGAAAGATACAATTTGCTTTAGTTGTTCGTTCTTCGATTCTATGTATATATAATAATAATAATCTTATTCTTCATATAAATAATAGTATACTATACATATATATATCTATAGCTCAATCTACTTTGTCTTCTTCTTCTCCATTATATTATTATTATAATCAATTATCTAATAAAATATTATTACAATTATTTACATCTTATTTATATTTGGATCAAAAACAATATAAGTATCAATATATACCAATATATAATAAACTAAGAGATTCTATATCTGTATATAAATTGAAAGAGAATAAAGATGCGATATGTCCTAAAGATATTGATATATATACAAAAGTAGAATCTTATGGTACTGTTAAGAAAATAGATGAATTCTATATAAAGGATATAATTACAAGCATTATTGAAGAAAATGGAAAATTATCTATAGATGATATTATTAATAAGTCGCAGTCTTTATCTGATATCTCTAATGATAATAATATTAATACTAATTCTTCTAATACTAGTATTTCTAACAATAATAATGTTATTTCTAACAATAATAATGTTATTTCTAACGATAATAATACTACTATTTCTTCTTCTATTCCTTCTAATAATAATAATTTATCTTCTGTTGCTTCTTCTAATACTAATGATAAGTCTATTATTACTAAGACGAATCCTATTATTAAAGATGATAGTACTATATCAGATTCTGATTTTAATTATTTTAATACATTTATTCCTGGCAAAAATGAACTATCATCTTGTAAACGTCATATATTAGGTATATATATTATTATTTTTTTTTATTTATTATTATTCAATATTTTTATATAGTTACACAAGAAGTCTATGAAAAATATGTTATTAATCATAATAATATATCTTTACAGAATAATGGATCTGTAGATTTTACTCTTCAAGGTATATATATATATATATATATATATATATATATATATATATATATATATATATAGATATATATTATATTAATATTAATTATATAGGTCCATTTAAGTGTTCCATTATTAATATAATAAAATCATTTGAATCATTAATTAAATCAAGAGTTTTTTCAATAATTATTAAAGGTATATATTATGTTAATTCTTATAAATTTATTATAATTATTTATTAATTGTTTTCATGATATATATTTATTTTTTTATATACATATATAGATGTAAATATTACTATAGACGTAGAATTTAATATGCTTTTTGATAGTATTCTAAAACTTGAGTATATCCAATGTGTTACATTTCAAAGTAAATATATTATTATTGTTAATGTCAATATATTATAACATATATATAGATTTAACTTTTGATTCTACATTGGATATGAACTCATTTTTAAAAGTATCTCCAAAGAGAATTGGTCAAATATTATTTAAAAGTATATATACTATTTATTTTTATTATATACAATGTATATAGATTGTATACTTTTAACAGAGCATCTTCATCAGCTATATATTCTTCTTAATACAACTGATTCTCTTATTGGATTATTTTCAGTCAATATTATATGTATATATCTATCTTTATCAAATTATTAGTGTTTCAAATAAGTAATTGTTATATATATATAGATAATAAAAAGGAAGATATGCCAAAAGAAACGTTATTTATTGAATATTTGAGATCAATTCGTTATATATTAATATATAGACATTATATTATAAAGACATGCCAAATAAAACCATTTGTTCGAACTCCATGTATCTATCATATTTATAATATGCCAAAAGAACAAAAAAATAGATGTGATCAATTATATATATCTTATAAGAATATGATAAATAATCCAAATACATATCCTTTTTTCTCTGCAAAGGTAAATAATGAATCACAATGCGTATTTACATCAAATCCTGTACCTAAGGATTATATAAATATTATTCAATATTATCCAATTTGTAATCCACCTTTAGCATCTTCTTCTTCTAAAGCTACTATTACTACTAGTGTTGTTAGTAATGTTAATACTATAAATTCAGTGTCTTCCGATGCTCCTACTACTGTTACGACTACTAAAGATATTTCTAGTTCTAGTTCTAGTTCTAGTTCTTGTTCTAGTTCTAGTTCTTCAACTACTACTACTTCTACTATTACTAGTACTAAAGAGGCTTCTTCTTTATCATCCTCTTCCTCTACTAATCAAACTATTATATCTAATAAACAAACTACTCCTATTAATACTTCTATTTCTATATCATCATCTTCTTCTGTCAATTCTTCACTTAATAATCCTTCAATAGTATCTACTCCTATAGTATCTAGTATTCCTAAATCTAATCCTATAGTATCTACTCCTAAAGTATCTACTCCTGTAGTATCTATACCTAAAGTATCTACACCTAAAGTATCTATACCTACTGTATCTACTCCTTTGAAACCTATTGAAACTATATCTTCAACCTCTGTATCAGATACTTCAATATTATCAAATGTTCCTATATCTGAAAATACATCTAATTCTTCTATTCATAAATCAGTATTATCAACAACTAGTGTACCTTCAAGTATAAATAATAATAATCAATCTACAAATTATATCGTTTCTGATAATGATTTCAATTTAATAAATCAATTTATTCCTGGAAATAATGAGAAATCATCCTTTAAATCAACTATATTAAGTATATATATATTTATTCCTTATTATTATAATATAAATATAACTCTTTTTTTATATTATAATAGTGACACAAGATGTTTACAGACAATATTTAAAAGACAAAAAGACAATTTCAGTTGCTGCTAGTGGATCTATCGAATTAATTCTACAAGGTATGTTTCTATTTGAACTATAAATAATATCTTTTGTATATTTATAATTATGATTCTATCTTATTGTGTATAATATATATATATATATTATATATATATAGGACCTTTTGATGTTTCTTTAATTACTATTTTGTCTGCTATTACATCATTTAGTGTAACTCGTATTTGCTCATTGATTATTAAAGATATTCATTATATATTATGTGTAATTATTATTATTATTATTATATTTTATAATACATTTATTATTATTTATTCTATATTATCATTAGATATTCATACTTCAACTGATTCAAGCTTCATTCAATTACTTGAAAGATTAATACTATTTAAAAACTTATCCTGGATTATATTTGATCGTATATATATATATGTTATATAAATACAATTGAATACTATATATGATTATATAGGTGTTGATATATCAAGTAATATTGATTTTAAAATACTTTTTAATAAATGTTCCAAATTTATTGTTCAAATATTATTTAAAAGTATATAATAATAATATTTCACATATATAACATTATACATAGATTGTACAATTACAAAAGATCATTTGTATCAATTATATACGCTTTTAAACACTACAGATTCACTATCTCGTCTTTTTTGTATTAATTTTAAATGTATATATATATTTTATATTTTATTTAAATTTATTATTTTTTTCTATATAATTATTGGCTATACAATATTATTATAATTATATATATAGTTGAAACAAAAGAGAATATTCCTGATGCTTTAATAAGTATAGAATATATTAAGAGAATAAGATATATGTTATTATATCGTTTTTATCTACTTAATAAAGTTAAAATTGTTGTTTCAAAGAATAAAACATGTTTATATTATATATATAATATGGCATATGTCGAGAAGAATAAATGTGATCAATTATATACAAAATTTAAGGTATTACCAAATATACAATCTAGCTATGAACACTATACTACTTCACTTAATAAGGTATTGAAGACTACATTTAGTACTATGAAATTACCCGATAATTATTATGATCTAGTGATTAAATCTTATTCTATATGTAATAATATTCCATCTTTTCCTGTTAATAAGAATATTAGTAGTAATAGTATTATTCAAACTTCATCAACTATTACCCCTACTATTAATAATACTACTAGTATTATTCCTGTAACTATGAATAGTAAGAGCAATTCTTCTACAGATACAAATAGTATTAATAAGACTACAACAGCAATTGTTACTAATTCTAATAATAATTCAAATAAAACTAATAGTAATAATAGCTTTACAACTGTTCCTGCTTCTAGTTCTATTAATAATATAAATAATACTGGTAATAATAAGACAACTATTACTAATAATAGTAACATACTATCTCTTTCTACTTCTCATAGTTCTAGCACTGCTGCTAATACTCCTGTTGTTAGTAAAACTAGTAGTAATAAAGCTACTAATGTTGCTCCTACTATTAATAAAGCTACTACCGTTGCTCCTGTTATTAATAATCCTACTACTAAAGTTGTTAATACTCCTGTTATTAATAAAACTATTAATAATTCTACTACTAAAGTTGTTAATACTCCTGTTATTCCTAAAGTTGTTAAAGTTATTAATACACCTGCTGTTCCTAAGATTACCAAAGTTACTCCTGTTGCTCCTTGTATTAGTAAATCAATTAATACTCCTGTTATTAATAAATCAATTAATAATCCTGTTATTAATAAATCTACGAATACTCCTTCTGCTACAAATAAAATTCCTCTTATTCTTCCTCCTCCTTGTCTTCCTAATGTAAATATACAAAAACAAACAGTAATATCTTCAAATAATATAAAACAAAATATAGCTACTTTTTCTACTTCTCAAGTAACTACAACATCTATTTCATCATCGACAAGTATATATATATTATTATATATATTATAAACTAATGAATTATATATCTATATATAAATATAGCTAATAATGCTAATTCTATACAAAATCAAATTATTCAAAATGAAGTTAATAATAGAATGTTATATGTAACAAATTATTTTGTTGATCCAAAACAAGTTCGTGTCTCTTTTTTACAAAAGAATGAATTACGTCTATTTAAAGTTTTATCTCTCTCTGTTCCAAGTGGAAAAGAATCAGGATTACATATAAAAGGTATATATATATATATGATTATCACTATTTTATTATATATTATTAATTTCTTTTTTAATTTCATAATAGAATAATAATGGAATTTATATATATAGGACCGTATTCCTTTAGTATGGTAAAATCATATAAATTTATATTTAATACATATTTATCTCATTTAACATATCTTTATGTATCAGGTATATATATATATATTATATAATATTCATTTAAAAAATAATTATAATAATATATAAAAAAAGAATTAATATATATATATATATATATAGATTTATCTGAGAATGATATACAATCGAACGCTATGTTTATATATTCTATTTTTGAATCTAGTCCTTTATTATCGATACTTAGTTTTAAAAGTATATTTGAATTACATATATATAAGTATTTATTGGATACTATATAATGATTTCTATAGATGTTTTTATTCCACCATTATTCACGATTTTAATGAATCATAAAATAGCGTCACTTGGTAATAAGTTGAATTTAATTATTTATCAGGGTGAATGTCCCACTGAAAATGAATTATTGAGTTTATGTACATTTTTAAATACGACTTCATTATATCCACAGTTAATTGATATAGCTTTTATATTAACAAATAATACTATTTCGATTAAACAGAAAGAATATTTAAATGATATTCAACTCTTGTTACAATTTAGATATTTTATTCTTTATATTCAATCTATAAAAATATCGGAAATTATGTCAATATCATCTATTCTTCATTCTATGTCTTTATCATTATATAATACATTAAAGCAAATTAATCATATTCCTATTGGCAAGGAAACACAGTACGATTGTGTACAGAGATTAATTAAAGAATATTCTAAATTCAAAACAGTATCTTCTTCTGATTTTAAGGTACCTTCAATATATTTATCTCCTTTCAATAATATTAATAATAATGTTAATTATAATAACGGTGTCACTACTACTGCTGCTAATAATAAAAATACAACGATAAATACAAATAGTAAAACAATTTCTTCAAACATAACTACAAAACCTAGCTTAATTAATTTTATAAATGAATATAATAATAAACATAATAATAATATCTCAAATAACAATAAGAATCAGGATTCTATTATAAATACTTTACAGAATATTATATCAAAAGATGAAATCCATTCACTTTCTCCAGAAAATCAGAATCCATTTATAAATCGTCTATTATTCTATAATACAATAAGTTTACAAGAAGTATGTATACAAAAAGCTCTATATGTATATATATCGAAAGATATAACAAAAGAAATGGTTAGTTATAATAAAGACGTATTTGATGCACCTAAAACAATTATTAATTGTATATATATATATGTTTATTATGAAATCAATTTATGACAAATATATACTATAGTTATTTAATTATTTGATACATATATATAGATAACAATGAACAGTTAACGAAAATATATAAACAAAAACAAAAAGTCACTCCTTCTTCTACTGGACCTTTATATTATCGATTTACAGGTGGCTTTGGAGTATCATATTATTCTATTTTTGAAAATTCTTTTTCTCAATGTTTATATTCTATTCAAATAATTGAATTAATTAGTATATATATATGATAATAATATTATAATGATAATCCTTTATATTTTTTGTTATAATAATAATAATAATAATAATAATTATTATTATTATATATATAGACATTCGTACAAATACATGTGCATGTGAAACATCCTTCTTTAAGTGTATTGCTACTAAATGCCCAAATCTAAAGAAACTACATCTAACTAGTATATATATATATAATTATAATATATAAAATTATACTATATAAAATTATAATATATAAAATTATAATGTATAAAATTATATACAAAAATACTCTATTATAATATCTATAGATGTTTCTATGAGAGATATTCGTGATTGTATATTTTTTAATAATAGTATTAACTGCTATCCATCTCTTGAGGAATTCTCTTATCATTGTATATATATATAAGGAATACACTATTCATCTTTAAAATGAATACAATATATATATTTAAAATGAATGCAATATATATATATATATATATATATATTTATTATATATAGCACATGATTTAACTCAAATTGATATTACGACTATAAATAATATATTTAATACTTCATACGTTATGCCAAAATTAATATCATTTAATATCTCATGTGATAATGTTTCTGTTGTTAATGATTATAATGCACTAAAGTCATTAAAAATTATACATTTTATACTTCGCTATAGAACCTCTATACTTCAACAAAATCCTAATAGTATTAATAGTAGCAACACGGTTATATCTCTAATTATTAAACAAAATTTGATGCCATATATAAAAGTCTAAATATTTATTTAAAAAACAGTTCCTTTTTTCTCTTTTCCCGTTTATTAAATAAGTTACCATTTTCATTAGTGTTTTTATTATATAATATTTGCAATTTACACCTTATTGATATGAAAAACATATTGTTTAATAGTATTTAATTGAAATCTTAAAATATTTTTTAATTGCTCATCTGAGAATCCATCATTATCATGAATATGATAAACCAACATTTTTTAAATTAGTCAAAGATATTCAATTCAAAATAATCAGTGGTATTTATAGAATGGATTCAAAAACTATATATAATTAGCCAATTATTTATCTCATTCAAAAGAACATATGCATCAGCTTATGAATAGACAAGGAAGAATTCAAATAAATGCTACATAATAAATAAATCAGATTTACTATTATTATTTTTTATCATTGACAATGAACATCATTTAAAAAATATCGAAACAATGAAACGATGCTAATAAAAAATTATAAATCAAAGAATATCCTCAATAAAAATAAAAAAAATCCTTTCTTCGTTTGTTTCATTTTGTTTCGACAATTGAATATGAATGTAACTTATATTTCATAGTCATATTAAAGAGATGTTTACTGAGTGTTTACGAGGTGTCGTATCAATCAAGACATTTTCCTGTATTTCACTTTATTCATTCATTATTCTAGTTTAGGGAAGTCAAATGAGAAATTGGATAAGACAAACAATGCTGTTGTATACGCTGGAGATATATTCACATCAAAAGATAATGAGATCTTGCCTGAAATTGTTAATTCTCTCTTTTGGATGAGTTATCGGTAATAAATACATTTGATGATATTTCATAGATATAGTGGTAACTTTCAGAGAATTTCAGATACAGATCTATCAACAGATCTTGGTTGGGGTTGTACAATTCGAAGTACACAAATGATAGTAGCTGAAGTATATGAATAGTCTTTTAAAGAGTTCTCATGTTATATGTATATATAGGCCTTAAGGAGACTCTTTCTTGGACCATTATGGACGAAATATAATGGAATTAAAGAAAATACCTTGAATAATAAAATATATGGTGATGTATATATTGTATTTTTTTATAGGTGATTATGATTTATATATAGATATTAACATTATTTTTAGATCTTGAAAATGATTCTTGTCCTTTCTCTATTCAAAATATATGTAAGGTATGTATATTTTATTTAATATTATTATTATATTTTTATTATTATATACTATTATATTATTATTATTCAATTTAGAAATCACATGAATATAATAAAAAATACGGTGAATGGTTTGGTTCTTCTGAAACATGTCAAATAATCGCGATTATTCATCAAGAATATCAGTCCTTAGGAACTATTAATCATTTATATCCCTATGATTTATTATCCTATATCAATATATATGTTATTAATGATGGCATTATTAATGACTCCTATGTATATAACGATTTAGTCTCTATATATATTATTAATATTCTAAAGATATAAATATATATTATTTTATTTTATTATACTCTAAATAATAATTGTATTTGAAAAAAAATATTATTATATATATGCTTAATTTATTATATAATATATATATATATATATAGATACATGAATTATTTCTTCCAAAATCTCCACATCCATATTTTTATCAGAACACATATAGTCCTCTTCTTACGAATTCTATATATACATGTAGACCTCTTCTTCTTTTTATACCTTTAAAAACTGGATTAAATACTATTGACCCTGATTTTCAAAAATGTATATATTTTTTATTATTATTATTTATATATGTATTTAAAAATATATATTTTTTATTATATTATTTAAATCTATATATATATGTTGAATCAGAAAACTATTCATTCTATATATAGGTTTATTCTTCTTATTATCATTACCTACATCATTAGGAATGATAACAGGAACTCCTAAACATTCATTATATTGTTTTAGTATTATACATAAATTATTATCAAATATGAATAGAAAAAGGGAACCTATTCATACAAACAGTATAAACATATATATATATATATATATATATATATATATATATATATATATATATATATATATATATATATATATATATATATATATATACTCATTATATAATAAATATTTTCTTTGTATATCTATTCTATAGATATATATAATTATTTATATGAAGATAATGAAGGAAATCATCCATATGATTTATTATGTTTGGATCCACATCAATTACAACCCTCTATTGTCAATCCATATATTCATGATACTTATCCTTTTATCGAAGTATTTATTATTAAGATTCTTTTTCATTAATATAAATATATTGTGAATATCAAGTTTATATTAAATTAAAAAATTATTTTATAGAATATAAATAACTCTTATCATACATCAGATGCAATTATTAGTTTACCGATAGAATCGATAGATCCGTCAATTTGCTTAGGTTTCTTATTCAAAACTGAAGATGAATATAATGAATTCAAGTCGATAGTTACTATTGTATGCAATTTATTTCATATATCTATTGTTTTATAGTTGAAATCTAATAATTTCAATACTATATTCTCATTTATGAATCAGAACAATCATGAGATAAAATCGCCTATATCTTTAGATGATTATATACTGTTATAATAAACAATTTGTCTTTTATTTATATTCATTTATATATATGTGAGAATTTTCATTGTAGATAAATCA
>JBBPEB010000032.1:700000-715000 GCA_039096225.1 Blastocystis sp. Blastoise
ACGTGTTATTCTTCCTGAATATGTATCAAATGTTAATTATAAATTACCTAAAGGAGTTACTTTAAAAGATACTTCTATTCGGTATTTATTTATTTTAAATAATTTAGTTTTATTTTTTATAATATATTAATTAATAAAATAAATATTTATATATTAAATAATATTATATATAGTAATACTTATTTGGATACTAAGGGTCGTACTGTATATGAATTTGTTAAATATAATGTTCTTCCTGGAAATCCTGATGAATTCTCTGTATATATATATATAATATTTTATTATATTATATTTGATTTATTAAATATATATATATATTTTAATTAAAAATAAAAATACTATATACATCCAAATATATATATACTATTATAATAACTCTCTTTATATCAAATAGATTTCTTATAAACTTCCTTCATACATTCTTTTCCGTGAACCTCTTATGTGTATATCTGCTTTCTTCTTTATATTTATTCTTGCTTCTGTTTGTAATAGACTCAATTTAAGCTTAGGTAATAAGAAGGCACAAGCTGAAAAAGTTAAGACTGATTAAATAATTATATTATTTATAATTCATATATATATATATTTTTTATTATTTTAACTACTATTTTTCTAATAAAAACTTCTCATCCAATGATTTATATATATTCTAATACTATTTTTATTGTTTAGTATATTAGTTTATTTGCTTTGTTATTTATAATTTTTTATGCTCATAGTATAGCTATTATTTTGAAATTATTAAGAGTTTTTTGACATAATTCCTAAACATTCTCAACAAACAAAACAAAAATGAAAAAAGTCTTTTATAATAAAAAAAGTTAATTGATAAATATAAAAAATAAATTTGGAAAAATAAATAAATATAAAAAAAATATATAAATATAAAAATTAAATTTAAATAAAAAAAAAATATATATATATATAAATAACAATAAAATGAATATATTAATTAAGAAATACCAAGAGCTGTAACAAAACTCTCTTTAACAACTTGAGTAAATACACTAACAAATGAAGATGCTGATGTTTGTGATTCTAAATGAACATGTTCTTGATCATAATATCCAACTAATTTATGATAGGTAGGCACCATAGCTTGACATCTTGCAGGTAAAAAGAATACATGAGCATCCATATTACGTAAATCAGTAACATGTCGATTCCAAACAGTATCCCAAGATTCATGTGTATATGGATGGCAAGAACTATATGAGCAACTTTGATGACTATGAGCAGGTTGATCACCAATAATAATAAATGCAAATGCATATTCATCAGGAGGTAATGATTTTGTATTTTTTATTGAATCTTTTAATCCACCTTCTAAATCACAACAACAAGAACCACCGCCAGCACCTACTGTACCTAAATAACTCTCAATATGACGTGGATCTGTAGTTAAACCAGAAGGAAAACGAACAGCACTAGAGCCGGATGATATTTCAGGAATTTCTCTATACCCAACAAATTGAATATAAATTTTATTATTCATATTATTATCCATCATATATTTTTCAACTTGTCGTATAGCATTTACAATAGATTGTTTTGTACCCGTAATTTCACCAGACATAGAACCAGTACAATCCATCATAATAGATAAAACAAATGTTTGATTTCCTTTTAGTTTTCTTTCATCATAAGGAATATTAATAGTTTTTCTTTCATTAACAGGTATAATATCTAATGTTGTAGGTATATCTTCAATACCACTAATTCCTTGGAAATAATATTTTTCTACATTTTCAAGCCAAGCCATAGAATTAGCGATCCAACGACTTGTACCAATAGTAGTAAATTCTAAAAATAATTTAGAAGCAGCAC
Source organism: Blastocystis sp. Blastoise (assembly GCA_039096225.1). NCBI lineage: Eukaryota > Bigyra > Opalinata > Blastocystidae > Blastocystis > Blastocystis sp. Blastoise. The sequence goes on from JBBPEB010000032.1 coordinate 701,828, forward strand.
TATCTATAATCATATGTCCTTCATTTCCTTTACTTTCACGTATCATAATAGCAGGATACCCTTCATTATCTCTAGCAAATACAAAATATCTATTACGAATTAATTCTTTTTCATCTAAAGCAGCTAATGTTTTACCTTCAAATATCTTAAAAATACCTGTATCTAAACGAATTGAAGTATCACCTTGATTCTTAATAATATCACCACCAACAGTAATAAATGTACCTGGATTTGTAGCTTGATTCTTCATACCACTTTTATCTCTTATCATTTCTTGACCACCTGCTACTTCTCCTTTTGGATCCGATAATTCATTAATATTTTCAAAATATTTATAATATATATCTGCTTCATAAGTATAAGGATAATTTTCAAGCATCCACATAACACCACCTCCAGAAAGATTAAATATATGAACAGCATTTAAAAATTCACTTAAATAATCAGGATCAGGATTCTTATCAGCATCATCAGGTTCAGTAGGTAATTTCTTATCACCAGGACTACAAGTAATAATAGATACTCTATATTTACCACTTAATAATTCTCTAGCAGCAGTAGCATAATCATAAACAATATGACATTCAAATCCTTTTTGTTCTAATTTAATAATAGGAGACATACGATCACCAGAATAATCACCTTCACGTAATGATCTTTCAGTAATCTTTTCATCAATAATCTCATTAGTTTTCTTATTTCTTTCATTTCGACATAAATATAATATAACAAATAATATATTATAACCTTTAAATTGTCCATCACGTACTAAATCAAAATCATTATTAGCTTCTTGACCTTCATAATGTTCTATTTGATTATCAGAAGCTGCATATATATTATAACGACCTGCTAATTGTTCATATGTACCATGAGCATTATTAATTGTTTCAATTAATTTCTTATTATTTACAATAATTGGTAAATTTTGTATTTTTTCTTTCATTTCTATAACTGGAGGAATACTAGCACCACATACTATACTTAAACTAGCATTATTCATATTTAATAATGCATCTCTTAAAGCTTTAGGATTTGATGACCACATAAATGTAGGATATAAATCTTGATAATCATATAATTTATATCCTAATCCAATACCTATACATGTAATATCAGGTTCAGATACATAAGGTAATATTGATTCTTTTTCTTTAGGTAATAATGTACCATTTGTAAATATCATACAAATAGCAGATTCAGATCTTGCTTTCATTGTAGCATAAGCTACTTTTATAGTACTAGATAAACATGTATCTTGAGATGGTTTTGATATTATACCTAAAATATTACTTAATATAGATTGAGTCCATATATCATTTGAAGAGATTCCTGTAGCTACTTGAATAATAGTATCTTTAGCTATCCATATATCAATATGAGGTATAGACATTTCACTTAAACCACGTAATACTAATAATAAAGTATTATAACTATGAGCTTTATTAAAATCACAAAAAGATCTTTGAGTACAATCGATTATTATAGAAACACAATAACTTCTTACTTTATTTCCTGTTTTTACTTTAAATATTTTACCATCACCTGTTCCTGTTAATACAAATCGGAAATAATTACTATTATGTAAAGTAGTACCTGTAGTAGAAGGTACCCATGAAGTAGGTTTATTTGGTTGTAATATAGTACTATTAAATGCATTAAAGAATATATCATTAGGTATTTTACCATTAAGGAAAGTAAATAATCGATCATTTTCACCATTAGGTTCATAATTTAAGAAACTATCTTGAATATCAGGTAATAATAATGATATTTTTTGTTCATGTAAACTCTTACATATTGTATAATCTGTATCTTGATTTGAAGGATCTAATAAAGGAATACTATCTTCATTACTAGCAATTGAATAAGTAATATTATTAATATCACATTTCTTTTGGTCTCTTTCTTCTTTATAATAAAATAACTTTATAAGTTCTTCTATATCTAATATAGCTTCCAATGCTTCAATTGATTTAATTCTAAATACTAATTTACCAAAATTTTTATCAATATATTCATTTAATAGATCTTGATTTTCATCTATAAGTGATTCTTCATTATTTCCAATAATTTGGAATAAAAAGAAATGAGGAAGTAATTTCTTTAATAATCGTTTAACACTTTCTTGAGAAGATATTAATTGTTCTGAAAAACAATCAGATATAAGAATATATGAACTTTTATCATCAATAGTAATATCCTCATATTCAAATATATCTAATGGTGTTGAAGGTACTTTTTTAACTCCTTCTAAATCAAATAATTTTGATATTTTTGATTGAATTGGCTCATTTTGTTCAGTTATAATAAATCCTTGACCTCTACTTCCAGTACATAATAATGTTGTTTGAATACCTAATTCTTCACATACTAATAATAATAATATTGAAGTAATTGTTCTCATTCTTGATTTATTAGGTTTATGTGAAACATTTAAATCAAGAATTATAAACATATTCTGAATAAATTTATTTCTTCTTAATTTATTACTTAATATAGAATTATATAAAACACTTAGAGTATGACGTAATATTGTATAAATAACAGGATATTCATCATGAAGAACATCTTTTATTATAGAAGTTCTTGGATCTAATAATTTTGTTTCTTTACCATGTTTTGGTTCCATAAATTTATCATCATCTTTTCGTTTAAATATCCAATTTACTAAATAATCATCTAATGACATATTTTCAAACATTTTAATAACTGTTTTAGATTCAACAGTCTTTAATTGATCTTGAGCATTTTGGGCTTCTTTCTTCTTCTTCTCTTCTAAAGCAGCTTTTTCAGCATCAGTAAGATTCTTCTCATCTGGTAATTCAGCAGGATTAATATTTTCATCTAATACTGACATATCAGGTACAAACATTGCAATATTTCCTTTTTTCTTTATATCTTTTGATATATCACCTTTTATTTGAGCATAACCTCCTTTCTTTCCAGTTTTCCTTCCAGTACCTGAAGATGTAACAATTTTTATTGTAGATTCAGGTTTATATTTCTTTTGTTCTTCAAGATATTCTTTTTCTTCATCTGTAACTGGTATTTCTTTTTGAATAACATCTTCATTACCAAATTCTTTATTATTCCAACTTAAAGGATCAGAATCTCCTAATAAACTACTTAATGTAGTTATTTTCTCTCGAATAAATGGAATATACCTTTCTTTATTTGTTTGTAAATATATATATATACGTTGACATAATTCTTGATATTGATTCTTTGTACATAATAATATAGGTAAATAAGATAATGCATTTAAATATTTTTGTCCATCTTTACTTAATATATCATCTTTAAATGTTTTTATTTTATCACCAAATGAAGGTGGAACAACTAAAGTATTAGGCTGATAATTCGCTAAATTATATGGAGTTATTCGACCATTATCAATAAGAAAATAAGTATATTTAGCATTACGTGCATAACTAAAATATATAGAATAATCTTGCAAGAAAGGTTGACCTCTATTACTATAACTCTTATTAAATCTATATGTCTGATTTTGATATGTTATTTCTAAACTAGTATATGAATTAGGGCATGTAATACTTCTATTATATCCTTCACAAGGTCTATTTGTTTTAATAATATCAGAATTAGAAGAAATAGCAAATTGTAGATGAAGTTCTAATGTAGATTTTGATGTTTTCATTTGAATAAAAGCTTCTCTTTCAGTAATAGTATCAAAAGAATCTGTAAATGAAATTAAAAGTTGATTTGATTTATTTGATATAACACAATTTGGGTCACTCTTTGAAGTAAAATTAATATCTAATTTATAAGGATTAATAATAGGAATAATTATTGTTGGCTCTTGATGTGATTTCATATATTCTGGTAAATAAAATATATTATCTTTAGGTAATATAATATCTTTAGGAGATTCACCTAATATAACAATACAATCTTTTAATTCATAACTAGTATTATTACTTCTTTTTATTAATTTACTTTCATTAGGTAAGAAAATACTATCTGATATTAATTGTGGTTCTTTTAAGTCTTTTATTCTATATTCTAAAGACGAAATATTACGAGTTTGATTGTCTAATTGATAAATTGTATTTATTAATTTTTGTTTTACATCATTATAATCTTTTAAATCATCAATATTTGGCTCACACCATACTAAAGGATATAAGCCATATTGATTATATGCATTACTCGTATTATCTTGTCTATAATTATCACCAGGTATTATTTTCTTTTTATTTATAGATTCAGGTGTCAAAGTTAAATCTTTATTTGATATATCAACTTCATTCTGATTTATAGGTAACTTCATTACATAACAATCTGATTGATTATCAGGTACTAATAATGATACTGTAGCAGAATTCTTCACCCATCCCTTTGAACATATACCAAATAATAATGAATTATTATTAATACTATTTTTTAATTTTATGTCGTTTTCATCATATCGTGATGAATTATTTGTAATAAATTTATATAATTCACTTGGATCAGGATAAAATATAGTTTCTATGGATAATTTTTTAGTAACATTACACATTAACTGTAATAATACAAAAGCAACAGTTCCATTAAATCCTTGATAGTTTACGTAATTAGTTTGAAGATCTTTCAAAGAATATTGAGCATAATAAGGATAAAAATAATCATATATTTCTATATCGTTACTTGGAATAATTTCTAAATCTAATGGAGACCAAGGTAAAACAATAACAAAATAATCACTTCCTGTCTTATTAATAAAATGATAATAACAGGATCTATCTGTTTGCTGTTTATTTCTATCTAATTCAATAGTATCCTTATTTAAAAACACAGAATGACCCTGATAATTACAAAAACGAAATTGAACTTTTAACTTAGAATAATTATTCACATTCTTAATATAAGCCAATTTGAAATACATTGATTTTGGCTTAGATGCAACAAAAATTTTATATTGAGAGAGTTGTCTATAAACTTCTTCAACATCATTATATCTTAGATTACTTTGATATATAGATTTATCTTTTACAAATTCATTTAAAGCATTAAAATATAACATTGTTTTTACCCACTCAATTTTTTCCATATTTCTGTATTTATTTTGATAATCATCATTTTTATTTCCATTATTCTTAACATATTCATTAATTTTATTCATAATCATTTCATGTCGATATTTTAATTCATTTTGTAATGCTGTTCTCTCACTAGAATATTGTTTTTGTAAAGCTTTTGAATCTGTTAATTGATGTTCTAAATCTCTTTTTTCATTGTCATATGCATTTTGTTCAATAGAATCTAATTTACTAATAATTGTATTAATATCTTTAATTTGATTTTGATATTGCATAATATATTGTTTTCTTTCATTATTTCTAAACATATCTTCAAATAAACTATATATAAGTTCATAAGTATCTTCACGTTTATAAGGACATATTAGTTTAATTCTTTCACTCATAGAAAGGCTTGTTCTTATAATAAATAAATCAACATCTTTAATATATGAATTCACTTGAAGATCATATTCATATTGTAACCAACATTGATGATATATTTCACCAGGTTCAGGTTTTTGAGTATTACCATATATCTTTAAAAATCCACAACATTGTTCCATTTCTTTACTATTTAAAAATTCATTATTATCAATTTTATTTTTTAATTCATAAATAACAGGTTTAAATGTAAGTGAAGTTCTTCTATCAGATATATTACCAAATTGAAGTTCATATGCAACATTAAATTGTGGTTTTTCCTTTTGAATACGGTTGTTACTATCTTTTAAAAGCCAATTTAATTTACCTAATTCAATTAATGCAGCATTAACTTCTTTTTTTTCTTCTTCTTCATCATCATCTTCATTTATTGAATGTATATAAAAATCATAAGATTTTATAATAGATAATGTCTTTATATCAAGTATAAAAGATTGTGCTAAAAAACCCATAAAACAATTTATATATATTTTTAAAGCATCATAATGATTAGGTAATTCTTTTGCATTTTTAAATATTTCTATACTTTGAAGATTTAATTCTTCAAACATAGAATAAAATTGAAAGAATGCAGAAGAGATATTCATATTTTTTGATAATAACTCTTCACAGAAAACAATAAAATGACTACATTTACAATATAAACGTGAATGTTTATTATCTATAGAATTATAGGATATATTTTTATCAAAATTACAAACTTGATTAAAAGCCATTGAAAACTCATTAATATTAACAATATCTTTAATAGCATCTAATTCTTTTGCAATAGCAGGATCAAAAGCAGATAATGTATTGACCCATCTTTCTATAGCATATGCTCTTTGTCTAGCTTTATCATTTTTAGCTCTTGCTGCATAAATAATATCATCTAAAGCTTTCACTTTATTACGAATTTCATCCATATATGTTTTAAGTTCTGAAGGATATTTCTTTTGTTTTATTATTTTATCATATGCTTTATCCATACTTTGTTGGCATTCTCCAAGACGTTTTCTTAAAGCATTTAATGTTTGTATATTTTGTTCATTTTGTCTATCAATCTTTTTACCAATTGAATATTGTTCACAAATAATATGACAATTTTTAATATAACTTATTAATTCTTGAATATTAATAGTTTTACTATCATCTAAATTATTAAGATCATCCCAAATTACTTTAAATATTTGTTTATAAGGTTGTATATTAGAATTACAATAAAGATCAGATTCTTTATTTGCTAAATAATGGAATAAAAATATATGAGCTATTTCATCTTCACCAACATCAAAATAATCACTTAATACAGGTATCTGACTGTGTAATAAAGGATGTAATAAATGAGAATTATCTTGTTGATCTTCTTCATGTTGAGAATAATTATCATAATTGTTATTACCATAATTATTATTACCATAATTATTATTACCATAATTATTATTACCATAATTATTATTACCATAATTATTATTACTATAATTATTATTACCATACTTATTATTACCATAATTATTATTACCATAATTATTATTTGATTTAAACAAATTTTTCTTTTCTTTTAAAAATAATTCATATTCATTTAATTGTTTCCATCGTTTCCAATTTATATAGAATGTTGAATCAGGATTATCAATAGGTTTATTTTCATTTTCATAATTTGTAATTGTTTGTTCAATTAAATATAAAGGATAAATAATTAAAGAAGAACGTAATTTATGTATACAACTTTCTATTTTAGGAACATCAAGTTTAATATCAAATGAATCTATTGATATACCTAAAACTTTTAATATTTTATCTTTAACTCTTTTAATATCTGGATTCATTTTAGATATTTCAATAATAAATAATGTATAATCATCATCAACAATACCTACTTTCTTAGGATCAAATACAATAGCATTATTTGATGGTTTATGTCCATATTCTTCTTTAAAATCATTTTCATTATCAGTCTTAATTATTCTTAATGCTTGTCTAAAATTTTTACCTTCTTCAACTCCAAAATATTTTGGATCTATTTTACTACTTATATTTGGATCTTGTTTCTTTTGATTAATATAAGCTAATTCTTGAACAGTTTTTTGATTTGATAATAAATCTGTTGCAATAATAATACAACGAGATAATAAAGGTGGAGGAATAACAGTTATATTATTCGTAGATAATGTAAAAAATAATCGAAATTCTGGATGTATTAATTTTTTACCACAATCTGATCTTAATACTTTTTTATGAGTAATAGGATCTAATATATAATCTTCTTCATTAGCTGTACCTACATAAGTACATTCTACATCTGATTCTAATAATTTAAAAGTAGGTTTTTCTTCACATAAACTATTAAATCTTTCTAATAATTCACCACTAGCTAAATGAATATCTTCAATTAATATCCAATACCCATTTTCCATAGCATCCGGTAAAGGTCCATTTCTAAATCTTAATATAGGTTTACCATTATCTTCTAATAATTCTAATTCACCTAATAAAGTAGAAGAAGAAGATTCAGAATGTAATGGAATACGAATTAATTTCTTTTTCATTAATTCTGCATATCTTTGTATAGTATACGATTTACCTGAAGGTGAAGGACCATATAAAATAATAGTACGTTTACTCTCATAAGATAATGCTAATTTATAACATAATATTTTTTCAATAGTAACCATATAATCATTCTTTTCAGGTTTAGATGTAGGTAAATGAACTGTCCATGGACCTTTAAATGTAATAGAACTATTTTCTATTTTAATATTAATATCATTAACATTATTAATTTTTAATGCTTTATTAATTTTTTCATAACCATCACCAAAGAATTTACAACCAAAAACAATCCATAATGAAGCATATATATCTAAATGACCTCTTTTACTTAATTCAGACACTTTAATAGTATCTCTTAAAGAAAAAGGTATACGATATTGGGTTGATAATTCTAAAGAAGTAATAAATAATGTTGATAATCGTTCTGCAAATTCAGGGTTTACGATTGTATTTCTATTTTGTTTTTGAATAGGATCATTTTCTAATAAAGGATCATTAGCAATACCTTCTATAATTGATTGACTAATCTTTAATAATTCATATATAGAATAACTTATATCTTTAAAGAATAAACAAGATTTTACCATAGATGAAGGTAATGTATTTCTTTGAGAAGACATAATAGCAGGATTTAATGTACATATAATTGTCATAGGAGGTAATAATATTTTACCAAAACCAGGTATGAAGAAATCAGTTTTTTCTTTTTTATAACTTGTTTTAATTAATGATGTCATAACTTCTAATACATCCACAGGAGCTAAATTAATTTCATCTAATATTAATACATGTTCTTCATTAGGATTATTTTGTAAAAATGTTGTTAATTTACCAGGTTGAAATACTAAATTTTTATTTTCTATTTTATAACCACCAAATAAATCTTGTATACTCATATTGGGTGCAAAATTAAATCTTTCTGGTTTTATATTATATAATTCATATAAAGCAATAGCACATGCAGATTTACCAATACCAGGTGCACCTTCTAAAATAATAGGTATTTTATGAACCCAACCAATAACTAAGGAAATAGCCATTAAAATAATAGTTTTTACAGGATAAAATTTATTTTGATTTGCATCTTCATTAAATAATGCCCAAACTTTATCAATAATATCTTTATTAAATATTTCTAATAATTGATTTTTATCAACATGACTATCGTCATTAGGTGTTAATAAATCAATAAGTGATTTCGATACTTGATCTTTAAAAGATAATCGTGATAAACTACGACGTCCATAACTATCAGAAATACAATAATTTACAAAATATAAAGCATTTGGAAAAGAAGTAAATGCATTTTCTATTTTTTCTAATAATTTTAAGAAAGAAAATGATATATTTTCTTTTTGTAAGCCAGCAGATAATGATATATAGCGTTGTGTTATTTTTAAACATTCATCTAATTTTGATAATATAGAATATGATTGACGTATATCAGCATCTGAAATATCAGCACAAAATATAGTGAAAAATTCAGTATTATTAGCAATCATATTATATACATTATTTTCAATAGTACCTACAATAGGAAAACTATGTTGAGATATATTTATATTATTTTCATAATCAAAAGGATAATTTGATAATTCATTAGCAAATAATCCATTACTATCTTCAAAGAATCCTTCATATCTAGAATGATTTAATAATGGTAATAATCGTTGATATGTATCTTTACTTAATAAATCAATATTATCTAAAATAACTAATTTATTTTTTATTATATTACTTGTAATAACACCAGGTTGAAATAATAAACTAGAAACTGAATTATTCATAGCTAAAGGTATTAATTTTGCATACCAATTAGAAAAAATATTATATTTTTGTTCATCAACTATTCTATATTCTTGTAACATATTATTTAATGATTTAATATCAATTAATATAGTTTGACCAATTAAATGATAAGTTTCTAAACTATGAGACATTTCAATATGTTCATAATCGGGATATATATAAGGGAAAAGTTTATCTTTTTCTTCACCATTTCCAACTAAAATATAAGCATAATAATTATGTAATAAACATATTTTAAATAAAGCTTCTAAAAACCATGAAGAATTATTATCAATTGGTTTATATAATTGAACATTAATAGAAAGAAATGCTTTTGTTAATATATATTCAAATACTTTGTGTTCATTATTATTATTATTATTATTATTATTCTTTGCTAATTTATATGTAACTTGATTATCAACAAAACCTGAGTATTCTGAATATTCATCATGATTATTCTCACAAAGACTACTGTAATCTTTAGAATATAAAAATATTATATGTAGTATATTTAACTTTTGTGATTTATTTTTATTTAATAATAATATTTCTTTACATTTAATTAAATAATTTAAAGATAAATGTGTTGTTTCTTCATCTAATAAATTATTAATAATAGGCTCATTAATAATTTGCTTAATTTCATCTATAGTATATTGAGGAATAATATGTCTAGAAGCATAAGAAGGTATAATAAAAGGTAAACGATCATGAGAAGTAGTAAATACAAATATTATTCTAAAATTTGGATGTATATGTATATCTTTATGTGAATATCTAAATGTATGAACAAGTGGATCCATAAATTGTAAAAATTCTTCAAATAAATCTTTTGTAATATTTTGTGCTTTATCAATAATTAAAATACGACCCTCTTTAATACATTGTAATAATATACCATCATGAAATTCACCATCTATAGAATAAAATCCCATTAATTGACCAGATTCAGAATCATTTGATAAATGTAAAATAGATATGTTATTAATTTTACGTCTATGAATAATTTCTTGAAGTAAATAACTTTTACCACTATTTATAGGACCTTCTAAACATAATGTACGATTTATACATAAAGATATAAAAAATTTATTAATTTCCATATTATGAACAAGAATATTTTTAAATATATCTAAACTAGAAGCAAAATTCTTTTTTAAATAATAATCAATATAACTAGGTATTAAATCTTCAGGAGTAAAAGGAATTAAGAAATCTATTATTTTTTGTATATTTAATTTTTCAAAATAATTATAATTATCATATTCTTTCTTTAATACTTTCTTTAAATTCATATTTTCTACATATATATCTTTATCAAATAATGAATATTTCTTATTTAATTGTGGAGAATAATTCAAATTCTTTAAATCAAATTTACTAGGATATACATATACAATTAAAAATCTATTTAATAAAGCAGGTGAAAATCTTTTCATAGCATTCTCTTCTACAGTAGCAATAATTCTAAAATTAGGATGAATAGTAATAACAGGTTGAATAGTACGTTCATCAAAACGAATAATATGATTATTTCCATCATTAGGAACTAATTCTAATAATGAATTTAATCTTTCAATTACATTAGATTTTAATAAATGTAATGATTCAAATATACATGTTTCACCATTTATAATAGATTTTAATAAAGAAGAATCTTTCCAAATAGGTTTTCTTTTATTTTCTTTATTAAATACATAAGAACCAATTAATACTTCATTTGAAATAGAAGAACAACCATAAATAGTATTAAAATGATTTTTTGAATTTTCATTTGTTTTATAATATGAATAAGCATCAGTATATGTTGATGAAGTATATACAGAAGGAGAAACAACTAAAATATGATTTCCTGCTTTCATGGATACATCCATATCATATACAAATTTATCCCATATTCTTTGTATTAATGGTTCTTTCATATATGTAATAGGTATAGTAGGTATACGTTCATTTTCATCTAAAGGAGTTTCAAATACTAAATGAATAGCATGAGATAAACTAGCTTTTTCTCTTAATAACATTTTTACACGTGTATGATCACGAATAGTATATTCTTTAATAACAGTAGATTCTGGTATATATTTTTCATTTAGAATAATATGACTATCATTTTGACTAGATTGATTTTCAGATAATTTAAGATTATCATCAATATTTTGTTGTAATTTCAATTTACGTTTTTCATTACGTTCTCTACATTGTTTATGTGCAGCCATAGTATATTCTTGTGCATCTTCATCTTTAATAATAGATTTAGAAATATTATTTAATTCAGTATCATCCATAGGAGGGAATTTATTTTGACCACCAAATCGAAAATGATCTAAAACTCTATTACTAAATTTAGTACGTTCATAAGTAGAACCAGCAGGATTTTGAGTAGCAATAATACGGAAATCTTTATGCATTTTATATATTTGATAACCAGATGTTTTACTTATATATAATTCTTCAGAATCTAAACAACCCATAAGGGGTTCTATTATTTCTTCTCTTGCTAAAGACATTTCATCTAATAATAATATATAACCATTAATAAATGCTTGAGTAAATGGACCTTCAGAAAATACTAATTTTTGTTTTCCATTAATAGTTTTAATAACATAATCACCTATAAGATCTTCTAAAGTAGTTGAAGGAGAGAAATTAAATCTTAATAAAGGTAATTGACATTTATGACATATATATTCAACAGTATATGTTTTAGCAGAAGAAGTGGTACCTTCAATTAATAAATGAATACCAGATTTAATTGCATTTTCTACATAATCAATACGAGCACGTGCTTTGGTTGTTAATGTAGGAGTAATATGATTATTAACGGCTATAACTGATTTATAAGGTTTCATTGAATAATCTACATTATCAATAGTGACAACTACTTGAGAATCTTTAGAATGAGCAATAAAATTCTTAAAAGTACAAGTAAATCTTTCATGATTATTAAATTGTATTTCTTTATTAAATACATCTTCTATATAATAAAAATGTATTTGTTCTCCCATAATATTATGACCATTATTATCAGTTTCAAGATCAGGTAAATAAAAAAGTGAATTTCCTTGTTGATTAACATATTCAAAATAAAATTCATCATTTTGAACAAATGAATCTAAACCTTGATATATAGCAGAATTTAATGTTTCTGGAGCTAATCCTGAAGTTTCATTATGTATAGTTAATCGATTTATTGCTACAACATCTATAGTATCACCATAACCATATCCTTTTTGAATCTTTGCTATTAATACACCTATATATATTATTGATATATATTTGTTATATATATATTATTGATATATATATTTGTATTATATATATATTGTTTTAATAATATATTATTGATATATATTTGTATTATATATATATATATATATAC